>JACVVK020000179.1:745000-822500 GCA_018292915.2 Batillaria attramentaria | reverse complement strand
ACACACACACCGTCACACACACACACACACACACACACACACACACACGCTAACGAAGGAACACGCCTGTGAAAATCTAAACACCATGGCGGTAACACTTCCTCTCAAACAAACAAACAAACAAACAAACAAACAAACAAACAAACAAACAAACAAACAAACAAAACCCATCAAAACAAACCAACAACAACAACAACAAAACATAAAAACAACAACACAAAACCCCAACCCCAAAATCAACTATGGCAGAAACAAACAAACAAACACACCCACCTAAAAATCACGACAACAACAAAACGAAGCAAACAAAACAACAAAACAATTCTTACTACTGGCCATGTGAATATTGATGGGTGATGTGATGTCACCTCATTACGGACTGACTGATACAAGCGGTACATTTTCACAAGCCCTCTCTTTCTTCAGGTCCCGTTGGAATGAGCATAATCCGCATAGCAAATGATGCCTACTCCGTTGGACACGCTCGGCGAATGGGCGTCATTAACCACTGTCCATATCTACAGACCACTGGTAAGTCACAAACGGTTTGTCATAGTTTGTTTGGATCATATGATATGTTTGTAGACAGAGGGAGCGCTTGTATTTGTGCAAGGTGTGAGTAATAACTCTACCGGCGGTACCGTCGGCTACTCAACACAGATACAGATTTCAAAGAAAACCGGCGCTTCTCGCAGAAACGTGAAAAATGTGTTTATCTAAAAGCTCTGTTATTCTTAATACTAAAGCTATAATAGTGCAGTAGTTCATGTCATATGTGCAGTTGGCACAAGTGACAAAAATACCGGAATGATGAGTAATTTGAAGGAGTCTTTTCATAGATATTTGGCCTTATATGCAAACCACCCCTACCTCGGAAATATTTTTCTTACACAAAACCTGTCAGAGCTGCAGAGCTGTGCTACGAAAACAGGCAGTATAATTGGATGATCTTCCCAATTTCAGAACATGAAGCCATTTGAACATTTTTTTCGAAAAAATTCGTAACATGACCGATTGTTTAAAATCGGCGGCAACTCTTCTGAAAATGCGGCAGGCTAAAAATCGTGAAAGGTAGCTATGGAGAAGGTGAATTCCCATTTTATCTCAAAGTAAAAAGGCCTCCAACGAGGTGGTTTAGGAGATCATTACACACACACACACACACACACACACACACACACACACACGTCTCACAACTCCCGCCAAAAAGAACGCAGCAGCATAGTGTGCACGTAAGGTGTCTATGACGCAGATTTCGTTACGTCACTGTGTGCGTGAAAGTAAGTATTGTGTGGAGAAACGTCACGGTCTTGTTTTGTATCACTGAAACTTGCTGCTGCGCGTAGCAAAATCTGCCCCGTCTCATAAAGTTGTTTCTCTCTAGAGAAACAACTTAAAAAGGGCCTGAGTTGTCGAGGATATGCAGCTTTAGCATTCTGGAAAGTCAAAAATCCTGATTTTTTTTTTAATTTTTTTTTTTTGGGGTGGTTCGCGAAGTATGACATGTAGCTTTGTGATCTAAAGTATTTCCTGTTTTGTTTTGGACAAAACAGCTTGATTCCCATCTTTGGATACCCTCTGTCAAAACGCTTTTGGGTTCAGCTGGATGTCTGAGTGTTATAGTATACATTTGAATTTTAAATAAAGACAGTGTAAAACTTTTATTTTTTAATGTTTGGACAGCGGCGCAGTCGACAGCCAACAATAATGTGTTCAACATGACTGGTCTCTCCTTCACTGTGTCTGTGGATATCACCTATCGCACTCCAGATATCACTTTTGAATCGTGCTGTCACCGTACTATGATCCCGTAAGTGTTTGCAATTGAAATCACAGTTTTCCGGAAGAAGAATCGCCATCCCTCCCACCCTCAAATAAAACAAAGCAAAAAAATAAAATAAAAAATAAAAAAGAACAGAAAAGACCCCCCAAACACACACACACACACACACACACACACACACACACACACACACACACACACCAAAATATACTACAACAAACAACAACAAACAACAACAACAACAAAACCCAAAAACAAAAAACATAAAAAACAAAATAAACAAACAAAAAGTCCACAAAAAACAATACAAAACAAACCACCCCCTCCCCCCAAAAACAACAACAAACAAACAAAAACCAACAACAACAAACAAAGCAATCAACCAACCAACCAACCAAACAAACAACAAGAAGCACAGAAAAAAAGCACCACACACACACACACACACACACACACACGCGCGCACACGCACACGCGCGCGCGCGCACACACACACACACACACACACACGCACACGCGCGCGCGCACACACACACACACACACACACACACACACACACACACACACACACACACACACACACTAAAACCAACAAAGAAAAACTAAAAACCGTAAAACCGTCGTCCGTGGCTGAAACTTTGACAATAACAATAGAATTACCGGCCTCAGTGGCGGATATCTGGCGGACGAACAATCCGTGCGCCGTCGCCGGAAAAACCACGACCCTGGTTGCTACGCACGTTTTGGTGATACAACGTGAATGGGCTCTGTAGCATGGGGCGATTTCAAGAAGGGATGCTGAATCAATTTCTGTCGAGATTCAAACTCAGGACCTAGTCCAAAGCTCAACAGGTTGACCCAAATTTGACTCCCCGGGAGATAAAGACTGAGAAAGGTCAGCGACATATTCAGCACTGGTTTTACGCGCCCGAAGGCAGTTAAAAAAACAAGAAGACTGAGATTTTTTTTAATGTGCTTTTTCCAGGAAGAACGTGCTCAATGTGGATCCCATGGGAGTACCAACCGGAATCCACCCAGTCTACACCCGTTTGCCACCTCAAGTAAACCTCGTCCCCACAGACCTTGAAGACATGTTCTACTTCGCCGGTAATTTGCCGCTTGTGGAATAAGATTTATCGCTGCATAATTATTCTGTTTGGTCCGCCCTCCTGAGGTCTCTCCCGAAATGAAAGGTCATAGCAGAATTGTTAAACGGGCTAATCTTCCATCTTCGCTTATCTTTTGGGACAGTTTCGCTCGCACGTGCTCCTCTAGGTTCGAAGTATTCTATCTTGATTACTAGTACAGTTCTTAATGAGATACAATGTTGTTTACACTTTGTGCGAACGGTCGAACATTGAGTCAAAATTCTACGATTGTTGTTACACTACTGGAGCGCTCTTCTGTCGTAATTTTCAGGTATACAGAGTGAAGTACGGGATAGCATTTCTCGCCGATTCAGTTTCAGTAAAGCCGAGAAACTGACTTGCGGGTTAATGGGTCAGTCTTTTTGTTCAGAGTTGGGTGATTTCAAAATCCGTGACAGGGCACAAAAGCCTTCATAAATTTTGTCTTCAGTTCAGTGTAGAGATTCGCACCCAGTACGTTTCAGTGACCCCCAGTCCAGCGCTCAGTTGACCAGTTGAGCCACACGACTCCCCGAGAAAAGGTGTGCAGTTCTCTTCAGTGTCGTTTGATATAATTATCTCCTCATGCATTTTTTCCCCCGTAGAACGCAGGTTCACCCTTGTCTTCCTCGATATCACGGACCAAGCGAACGCTTCCACTCAGAGCGAGGCCGACTTCCGTCTCCACTGGCAGGTCATCAACATCCACGACGCCATGTTGCACACCGGGGAGACCATTGTCCAGTACCAGGGAGCGATTGTTCCCCCTGATTCGCCATTCAGGCTGTACTTGTACTTGTTGCTTGAACAGAACCAGGGTAATGCTCTGACTGCCGCCCAGGTGGAGGGATTCGTCGCTTCGGACTGTCCGCAGATCCTTACTGGAAGGTGGGTCAATGCTCTGCCTGCGTGATTTATCTGCCTCTTCCCTGGCGGCTCTACTGAGGTCAGATAAACCCCCGATTCAGTTCTCAGGCGGCTATACTGAATTTTATGCATACGTCTCAGGCCTATTTGCACAGGTAGGGAGTAAATGAAATTCCCCGTATCCGTTCCCAGTTCCTTTTTGCCCGAAATATTTCGCCCACAATTATTTGAAACTTTGACCCAGCGACTTACGTTTTTGTTGTAGTTAGGTCGGTCACATAAGCATTTTCAGTTGAAAATGACCTTTTTATCTCATGATCAGTCACCACCACTACTTGTGGAAGGCAACCTTCACTTACAACTGACGTTTTTAACGCAGCACTGGCCAGAGAGTCAGTAGCGATTGGCCACATTTGCGTATGCTTCTCTGAAAGTGTTCGTGAACTGACTCACAATCAAGGTCACGTACTTTGCGGCCCTGCAATAAAGGACACTGAGACGTCATTGCTTCTTTTTCTGCACGGTGCTTGACAGGTGCAAGTTTGACCTACAACGCTTCATCGCAGACTTACACCTCAAACCGGTCGGAGCGAGTTGGTTCCGAGCCTACCCGGACGCATGGTCCCGCATGGAGAACTACCACACGTTCAAGCTGGCCCCGAAGGCACGAGCATGCGTGGGAGTGGACAACTTCGCGGATCCCTGTCCAAGGGAGACCACTTGCCCAACCGGAGTTGCTTCCCTTCCAACGGCTGCAGGGACTGGTGGCATTTTCGTTGCTGGCAATCTTTCGCCTTTACTAGTTCAAGACTTTTGGACAGAGATGAACATTAAATAATTAGAATACCAAGACTAGAAGGCTGTCCTTGTCCATATGCCTCCCCGGCGCATTCATTTTTTGAAGCAGGTGTGTTGACAAAACTGTTTGTCTTGCTTAACAACTTCAAAACCATCACGCAGAGAAATTTTAATTTACAAGTTACATTTTCATTTATATGGATTCTAATTCACACACACACACACACACACACACACACACACACACACACACACACACACACACACACACACACACACTGACACACACTTGGTTTGCCTTTAATACTTTTTGCAATAGTAACCAAGAAAGGCATTACTATTACACACCGTGGCATACACACACACACACACACACACACACACACACACACATGCCAGTCACTTGATTTGCCTTTAATACTTTTTGAAAATATTACCAAAGAAAGCATTATATTACATAACCTTTAAGTATCCAGGACATTTTTCTCATTTGAAAATAGTGCGTAAATTTATATATCTAAATGTGAGAACGATTATCAGTTTCTTGTAGCCTTTGACTGTTTTTGCAATGACTTCACATGAGCATGAACGTCAAAGGAAAACACAAGTTTTTGCCTTGTTTACTACAACTGCTTTTTTTTTTATCAGTATCAGATTACAAATGGAAACGTTCCACCATTTGGCTCGCAAGAGGTACATGCACACGTATTCTATCATAGTCGCACGTAAAGTATTCATATCAATTTTGAATAATGTACATGTAGCACACGTATACAAGAAACTCAATAAATGGTTCATTCTTTAACCATCATCTTAGTTTCTTTATTTTTTGCAGCATATTTGCAGCAGTGTGTGTGTGTGTGTGTGTGTGTGTGTGTGTGTGTGTGTGTGTGTGTGTGTGTGTGTGTGTGTTGTTTCTTTGGTTTGTTTGTTGTTTTTGTTTTTGTTGTTGGGTGTTTTTTTTTTTTTTTTTTTTTTTGGGGGGGGGGGGGGGGTTACACGTGTAAACCCTGAACACCCGGGCAACCACTGAGTAGAAGAGCTTCGGGTTTGAATTTTCTCTCGCACAGCTTGCAGCCGGCAGTGTATTCCACTCACAGCTCTACGAATCATTTCGAGCACTCACAAGCCGCGCTACTATGTTGGCTTATCTCCTAAGTGTCCACACACGAATCACATCCTGAATCAAAATCGTCACAACACAAGACATCACTAGACAACACTATTATGCAACCTCGAGGCCCCCCCCCCCCCCCTCTTCCCGCCTCCCACAGACAGCGCAACGTGCCGTCATATTGCGTCACACTCCCGCGAGCGGTCAACGCTAGCCAGACAGCTCGGCGATTTCGCACCCTCTTGTGAATACCGCGGTCACTCGCTAGTTCAGGTATTGGCCACGTAATAGCTAACGGCACACTCAGTCGGAACTTGTCCCAAGCACTTCAAGTCCCACTGGCGTGAGGGCGGCCGGGTGAACAAGAGACAAGTCCCGTTACAACGAGTATGAAACCACGTGTGACGTACTCACAGCCGTATGAGCCATACACAAGACTGCCCTGAGCAGGCAAAGGGATTATGAGAGATTATGCAATCTACTGCGGGGCTGGGCGAGGCAAGGGAAGGGATAGGGCCTCGTGGAGAGTGCCCACGCCTTGCGTAATAGTGTTGTGGAGTGGGTCTGGTGCTGTTTTAGTGGTCTTGTGAGTTTTGGTAAGTCTTGTCATAGAGTGTGGGCGGAGAGGGGTAGGGCTGTGGACAGTTAGGAGTGCGAAGCGTCGTAATCATGTCATGCAAGAAATAATTGACCACAACCCTGAGCATGGCCATGAGCAGGCCATTTATAAATCCACATGTTTCATTTGTTTCTTTTGTTTGTGTGAATTGTGTACTGGCTGACCAGCGCTGGTATCCTATTCATTTACCTAGTTTAAACGTTGATCCGAGCGTAAGCCAGCTGCGATACTGATCCGACCTACTGTTAATATTCAAAGTCTCAATACGTTTGTCAGGCATACAACAACACGATGGAAAACCGTCTTCCAGCATCGAGCGCGCTTAATCCGTGCATCAGAATCAGTCAGTTGGGACACAGTACAGCATCTGAAACCATTGTCGTGACTCGGGTTGGCGTATAATGTTCTATGCACGTAGAAGCGCACCGCCTACTCGCTGACTGAGCAGACGACGTTATTCGGTTGCAGACTGAAGACCAACTAGACAGCGCTGATTGGTGCCTATTTTTAACGACTTGGTCGTACCGACGTGTAGTACAGGTATGGAAGTGTAAGGCCGAAGAACTTGAAGTCGCCGGAAGATAATTACTTGGGCCCCGAATGTGCAGGGTTTAAAGTCTCCCTGTTCGTAAAGAGTACTGATGGAGGAAAAAACTGCGCTTACAAAGCAGCGGCTCAAAGGCTGTTTGCCAGCTGAATAGATGTTCCTTTTCGCCACTGCGACCCGGCATTTCCGTGACTTTGCGGCTTCAAATAGAAGAGAAATAATTATGTGCCAACTACCCACCTCCTCCTAACCACGACGTTCTGTTCCAGAACCTCCAGCAGGAATAGCAGGCGATCCCCCAGAACACCCTGCGGACCGTGGCCCTGGTCAGGTCCATGAGACTCGACTGGTCCTCGACTGCATCAACGCCAATGGAGGCCACACACGTTATTGACCTCCTCAAAGTCAAATGACTTTTGTTCTGACTTTTGAAAATGGGTGTGTATTCAGTTGAATGCAATTTTTGCGGACATTAATCAGTTCATGATTAATCAATGCAGTTGTCACCAACTGATTGACCAGTGAATGAATTAAAGTATTTGTGATTGGTTTATGTGATCAATTTTGTTATTCCGTTAGAATGGTGGTTGATGGGGTTAGTGGCCCTTGAATTCTTTTGATTAGTATACAAGTCAGTGCCAGTTTTAGGAATAATGAGTTTGCTGCGTCGCACTGCATGATTAACCACACAAAGACATTATTTACATTTATAAGGTCAGTGTTGTTTACACCTTCATGTATTACTACTGACTCCGATTATCATTATTATTATTATTATTGTTATTACTATGTGTGCGTGTCAGTGCGGTGGGGGGGGGGGGGTCAGTTGGAGGGGGATTCAGTTCGGGCAGGGCGGGGAGGGGGTGGGTTCCAAAATATTTTTAAACTTTGGCCACACTGATTTGATTTTGGATGAGTGTCACGGTATAGGGAGACATATGTGTCATCACGTCACTGAAGCAGTTGTGACGACTGACACCTATTGGCTGACTGGAGACTCACTGAGGGCTTGCCGGTGACGTCACCCGATACGGACATCGTCATAGTTGCCGGCCGGCGGCAGGGATGCGACTGAGTTGTCGACAATAGTACACCCCGCAGATGTTTCCTTTTCTTTGCTCCTGGAAATACGTGTGTATTTGGTCAGTGTTAAAACCATACATAGAAATCGCACATAAACATCTGCTGCTTCTGAGCCATCGGGGACACCAAAATGGTCTGCATCAGAAATTGTTTATTTCTTATTTGGTCTGATCTTTAAAGAGTTCACTGCGGCGTGGAACTTCCGGTTGGTAGTAAACGCGATCAACGTGACAACAACACAGAAATGGATTGAATTCGGACGTCTTCTGCTGTTTGGCTCTGTTTCCACAGGATAAAGAGTCCCAATATGATGCAAATAACAGATTTCCAGAGTGAGTAGTTGATTCGTCGCCATGCTGCGAACATTTATGATATGTGGATGCACAAACCAAGTCAGCGTTCAGTGGTCTTCCACGTCATGAATGACGATCTGAAACTCAGAACCCATATTCTTTGACCATACCGTGGCAGTATAATAGTGTTCGCGTGTTTTGAGCCGTTTTTGTCTGCCACAGGTCTCCTTATGTGCAGTTGATCGACAGCAATCGTTTGATCAATTATTCTGTTGCTGATCTTTTTTTTTTTCTTTTTTTTTCAAACATGCTTGCACTAGTTGCAGTACTATTTTGAGAGATGTGAACAGTAAGTTATGATAACAGTAACAATTTCTAAACTGTTATCCATGTCTATCTTATAGTTCAGTCAACTGTCGTTGGCAGAAATGACGAAATGTCAGTTTTCATGCAGAAACTTTTATTTCTGCCCGAGGGGTGTGGGTGGGTGGGGGGGGGGGGCTCAGTGCAGTTTGTAATAAAAGTCTTAATTTATGTCCATCCACTGTGTATCAGTAAACATATAAACATCACCTTCCACTTATGTTTGCAGAGATCGGAGTCGGTCTTGCTGGATTTGGAATTGCCTTCCTGTTTTTGGGAATGCTGTTCTTCTTTGACAAAGGATTACTGGCAATAGGAAATGTAAGTATGACCTAAGGTACTTCACAGAATTCAACATGCTTCAGTCTAATGCCCATGACACCACACCCCCACCCAGTAGCAATTCTGAGGAAAGTTTCAACACACAACACATGCTTGACGAAAAATAGAGTGCCCCATCCAAGAGGATCAAGCTGTTGTACCCTGTCACCCCTGTGGTGATTTGTGGTGCACCCTGATAGGTACTCTTGTCCAAGACACACACACTCATACTTGCACACACAGAGTACATGTATACATCCTTTGTGCATCACTTTGTGGAAGATTAAAATCAATAGCCATACATGATCTATTCTTTTATTTTCCTGTGATACGTAATAAGAAAATTTTGTTGCTTTGTTGCAGATACTGTTCATCTGTGGATTAGCGTTTGTGATCGGACTTGAGAGAACTTTCAGATTTTTCTTCCAGAAACATAAAGTTAAAGCTACAGGATTCTTTGCCGGCGGCATCTTGATTGTGTTACTTGGCTGGCCTGTGATTGGAATGTGTGTAGAGATGTATGGGTTTTTCCTTCTGTTTAGGTGAGTGAGTCATTGGTGAATTGTTGCATGGACAAATTGACTTATAGAGTCACATATCATTTCACGAGGGCAACTGTTCCAAACCAAAAGTTGTCTCATGTGAATCTGGTAACCTTGGAAATGTGCACATTTAACTTTTTAATCTTTAGTGTGTACATTTTTTGTTTTTAACTCTCTGTGATTGTTAATGGCAGTTTGTTGTCTGTTCACCCCCAGCTGGATGAGTGTATCAAGATTACTTGGATTAGGGAAATCAAACTTTCGCTTTCAGCAGAAATGCTTTTCTGGTAGCTCACCCTATAGTCTTAGAATTTTAGTCACCATTATAGCATAACACAGTAGAGGCAGTCATATAGGACAGATAAATTTATTTTGTACCCAAGTAACTGATATATTTGATATTTCTATTTACAGTGGCTTCTTTCCTGTTGCTGTCAACTTTTTGAGACGAGTGCCTGTTGTGGGAACAATATTGAACCTTCCAGGAATACGAACAGTAAGTATCTATGAAAGTTGAAACAGGCCCTTTTCAGTAGCTTTTCCCTTGTAACTTTGTCATGATGTAAGTAACACCTTTATGATCGTCTGGTTTTTAAGAGCGATGTCATCATCAGTGGTACAGTATGTCAATTATAAATGTGTTTTTTATAATTGTATTGGCATTTGGCATGGGGTGGGAGGTAGGGTTTTTTTTTTTTGGGGGGGGGGGGGGGGGTATTAAGTTTATTTATTTCTGTTTGATTTTCTGTTTGTTGTTTGCATATAGTATGGTGCACATTTTTACTCTCTGAAACATGATTTACGATGTTTTCTTTTGTTTCAGCTTGCAGACAAAGTGGGCGAGTCCAACTCCATGGTATAAAAGATGTTTTTGGCCTTTGAAATGTGGTGCATTGTATCAAATATTTACATACATGTGTGTGTATTGCAAGTGGATGTATGGAAGTGAGCAAGTTGATGGACTGAAGATCATATTTTTGTTGTGCAAGGTTTTTTACTATTTAGTCTTTATTATCAGTATTGTTTGATGTGACCATGTCCTTTAATCTACAGGGATCTCTGATCTTGGTTCATCATTGCTGACACTGAAAATCCTGTTAGTGTTGTTGAACACAAAATTTTCCGTTGTGTTGTCAGTGTAGAGTTCATTGTTCCACGTCTCAAAAATGGTACTTTGTCAAGTAACCACTTTTCAGTAATGGTACTTTGTCAAGTAACCAACAACAGCAAAAACATAAAATAAACATGAAAATCAGCACATTTTGCTGTGTGCTTGTGAGGTGCCCTACAGGTTACCACTTTCTAGTTTGTGCTGATGTGTGTGCGTGTGTGGAGAGAGAGATTTTCTTTCACATGGAGGATCACTAACATCATGTATAGGCATTGCTGAGACAGGCCTTTCGTATTTTACTACATGTATTTTTCTTAAGAATTGCACCACTTTTTTGTACTGTGCACAGTAAGGCAGAAGAGTGGTGCATTCAGAAAGTGCACAAATTTCACAATTGAGAATGTCAGTGTGTATGCAGGTCAGCTTGTGTTAATTGTTTTAGTGCTTACTAATTGTTATATTTTTCTAAGTTTATTGTACCTGTATATCCATTGATAATTTGAACAACGTCAGTAACTTAAATGACAGAACATGTATTCCCTGGATGAGTACAAATGAATTTTTTTTGGTTTTTGTTGCACCCTCAGCGTTTGTTGTTTGAGATACCCATAGTACACACACACACACACACACACACACAGAGGCTGAAAGAAAGGGGTTGCCAGTCAGTTTTTCGCAATAAATGCACTGTTTTTCATTTTTCTTGTTTACAGAAAAATTATTCTACTTGCCAAACACTTCTGCAGTCGTGTCCAGTGATGATGTACTGGGTATTTTGGGATTTGTTTTAGTAGCCAAAACTGACATGCATGTTGAACCTGTTGAGAGGCATTATGTAAGAGATTGTTTGTGCATTCGTGTGCACACACCACATATGCAGAATATGTTACACCAGACTTTTCATCCATGTAGGCTGCATTGTTTGATACAGGTGTTTGTTTCTGTTCCATTTGTGAGTTTGTTGATGAGTAAGTGTATGTCATTGTAAACAATAAAAGTCTTATCATTGTGAACCACAAGTCTCTTCGATGCATCAGTTTTCACACTTTCTTGTCTCTTTTGTTTTTTTGCAGGATAAAGTTTGATTGTGTAAGCTTTTCTTTGTTACCAGTAGTTTGTCATGTCTGTGAAACTTTCTCTGTCTTCATGGTACTTGTCTTTTCTGCCCTCTCTCTGTTCTCATTTTAATGTCGCAGTGTCCGTTGCATGCTGGACAGAGAATGGCTCAGTGTGCAAACTGCAAATCTTCAGACCCAGGAGGTTAAAAAGAAAGAGCAAGTTAACTGGCAAAAATGACTCAAACCTTGTGAGTCTACAACTCTGCTGCACTCCTCCAGCATTTGTGTTCACAGGCAAAAACTGTCAGTGTCGTATAGTTTTGACAACTGGGTATGTCACATGCAATTTCCCCGATAACAAGGTACATGATGTACCTTGTTGCCCCTGACATGTTTTGTGGCATACCCTGTCGCCAAAACGGGTATGCAAAGTGTGTTTTTAGTTTAGTTTAGACCACTGTCCGTGGTCTTTGTGTACTGTACGCTGCTTGTGTCTGCGATTGGATGCATCCTGTTCTAGTTGTTCTTTTTTCCCTTCCTTGTTTTATTTTCTGTGGAACTACCCCATCCCCCTTTCTCTATTGTTTTCATTTGAGTTCTTCAAATCATAAAAACTTAACTGGTAAAAGGTGGTAGGGGTCTGGTTAACCTTGACTGATGGAATGGGGCATACCATGGGTCGTACCTGTATGTGCTTAGGTGGTGGGTGGTGATGGAGAATTATGTGGTTAGTGTTTATTCCTGAAGTGATATGTTCAGCGTTATGCAGACAACTAGCCCTGACACTGTTAAGGCTCCACCTGAATATCCAACAGTTGATCTTCCCAATAATGTGACTGCTTTCAGTTAGTTTCTGACAAGACAGGGCATATTGTATGTAATTAGGCAGTCTTGGGTTGAGCACATCTTTGTGTAAACTACCAAAATGAAGGGGTTGTCAATAACTGAAGTGTACAGTAATGCTTGACATGTTTGACAGTGTAGAGGATTGTGTGTTCTGATTGTAGAGTAAACCAAGGTTGATGGCATTTTCCCGAAAGCAGTAATCAGCTACCTCAGAAGCAACATGCATTTTTGAAGATTGTTTTATGTTGGTTGAATACACACTGATGTCATGCCTTTTTATTTGCAGACTTGACATGTTCGCCAGCAAGCTTACTCTTATCAGATCTTCTCTTGATCAACCTCTGCCTGTTATTTGACCAAAAAAAAGAAAGAAAGAAGAAAAGTGACAGTTTCCGTTTGTAAATTTGTAAGATTCCGCTGACATGCAGACACTAGCTTACCGTAGTATTGTTCATACAATAATGTGCATTATTTTCTTCAAAGGCCCATCTTTTGACATTTTTATCCTGACACACATTGTTCTGATTTCTTTTGATACTGCCTAAACATATAGTACCACTAAGTGACTGAGACACATGCATAGTTACAGCTAGGCTCACAGGCTGGCACTAGGCCAAGCCAAGCCAATCCAATCCAATGTCCACTAAAGCCTCTATGTTCATAACACCGCTGAGATGGAAGACTGCTGCATTCAAAGCTGTAAGGCTGTCTGCCAGATAAAAGGATCTTTCATTTGGACATTGCATACGTTTTTTTGTTTGTTTTTTTTTTGCTGCCCCAACTCTTTTTGCCAGCTCCAGTGGTGTTCCTCCCAGGTCATGGGTGGAATCCACGGAGGGCTCGAAGGCTGGGGCAATTTTTATTATGCATGATGATGGAGATGAGGATGATGGTAAGATGATGCTATGGAGGTCCATGTGGTTTGGGACTGCGGGACAGGGCCGCATTCCACGCTTCCTGTCATAAATATCCCGGCGATCACCAGGACCGGGAACTACGGCACCTGCGGTGCCGGCCGTGTAATCATCCACATCATAAGACGTGTCACACCAAGGGAAGCACCCGCAAAGTCGCACCCGTGAAGTGGGTGAATCTCGGCTGTGTGGCAACAGCCTCCCCACTGGGCCCATAGCACACCCGCTCTGGGTAGGAGCCGACCTAGGTAGGAAAAATCCCGCTTGTCTCGGCTGGGATTCGAACCCGGGTCTCCCGGTCCATAGTCCGAAGTGCTAACCACTACACTACGTTTTTTGACTTTGTGGCTTCTAATATTACAGAAATACGAGTGTCTTTGAGCGGATGGTCCATTTTTTAAAAAGACCGTGACGCAAAAAAGCTGATAAAAATATCAGCGCCGTCAAGCTGGTCCTCGGTCCCCAACCAAGTAACGTCGTCTACTCAGTATGCGGTACCTTCTAGAACAACTTATACGCCGGCCAGAGTCACCACAATGATCTCAGATGCTATTCTGTGACTCAAGTGACTGATTCTGATGCACAGATTCAGCACATTCGATGAAAAGTTTTCCACACGCTGTTGTATGCCTGTCGTACATGTACATATTGAGACGTTAAAAAAGCGCAGAAGTGATCCAAGAAGAAAGGTCATGCTTGTTACGTTTACAAACTAGAAGAGAGGGAGAAGAAAAAATAAGGAACGCTGTGTTAAGCACTGTCAGGCACTCTCAATGGAAAAGATGAGTTTACAGGGCTCTTCTGAATGACAGCAGGTTACATCTAATGCAAATGCTAAGGCATCTGCTATGAAGTGTTGTGGTCACTTGCCTAGTAGAAGAGCTCTAGAGCATTTAAAATTCTCATGCGCACAGCCTGCAGACCACATTGCACTGCATTCAGAGATCAACTATTTGAAATGTGTGTGCTTAATTCAAGATTTCCATGTGTGGAAGGACTGAGCTTGCATGATGGACCAAAGCTGTGCCTGAAATTGGGCTTCTCCTTTGCTCCCCACCCCCCACCCCCGCTTTTTGTTTTTTCTCTCATCTTATTTGCTTTGGACCTGTTCATTCTGATTTTGTAAAAAGTACATGTAGTTGCTTGTGCCTGCTCCTTGTATCAGTAAAGCTGTACTTTATCTGAAAATAGTGTGTGTGTGCACATGTGTGTGTGTGTGTGTGTGTGTGTGTGTGTGTGTGTGTGTGAGAGAGAGGGGTGTGGGAGGGTAGCTACGGTATCAGACTGAAAAAGGAGCAAAGGTTGTAAAATTACTCAACATGTCTATGCAGATGGCCCGCATCATTAGGCATAGACACACTACTTCCCGGCGTACACAAATAAAACTGAAAGCTATTCCCACCAGCAAATACAAAAACAGTCGTAGATTTGCAACCATCAAAAACAGTGCAAGAAATGTCGAGATCCATGACAAAATTACATACAACAAATCATGCACAACTGAAGTAAGTGGACGCCTATCATTTAGGAAAGCAATGTACTTTTACATGTTTATTAAAAATATTCACCACAAAGAAGTAATGGAGACAAATGTGTGAGGTCTGAAAATACTGGTAGGTACAGATTGCCAGCTTTAACTTTCTCTACTCACATCTTTTAGTGAGTAGCCATGAAATTTTAAGCATACATTCATTATCCCAGTGGACACACCATTGCAGACCATTGAGAGAAACCGCACAGCTGAATTATACTGGTACATGTACATACTGATCTGCGGTACGTGGACACAGTGGTCTGTTCCCCATAATACAGTTGCTTGAGGGAAGCTAAACATCAATATGAATGATACCAGACATTGTGGATAATACTGTACATGCTGTCGGGATGGATGAAATGGCCTGTGCATCTTGCAGTAAATAGATGCCTATGATCAGGAGCGTCGTCTGCATCTTGCAGTGAATAGCACAACAGTTCAGTCCCTTTTCCGGTATGGTGGACAGTGCGACAGCCCTTGTCTTTCACTTTCAGGCTAGCTTTTCACTTCCAATCGGGCAAAATGATGTGGAGAAATGTTTCGTTTGTGGACCACATCGAAGTCGACTTTCCTGGCAATGTTGTTTCACAAGCGATGGATCTTGGGGACGTCGATAATGACAAGGTTACTTACGGACCATACTATTTACCGAAAACGCAGACAAGAGGTAGAGGCATTGAGGTTAAGAGTTAAGATCCTAAAACGACTGAGATTTAGCAGCACAAATACACTGAGGTGTACGGTATGTCCTAATTTGGCTGAGGTTTAGGATATATATAGATAACCGAGGTTGAACGGAGTTTGGGGCTATAGTAACCTAGGTTGAATGAGGTTTGGCTTGAACTGAGAACAACTGTCTCCAGGGTAGCTAGCCTAGGGTTGCTGATGGGGCCAAGGTCAGTTCAGAACAAAACAAAGGGGGAAAAAAAGAGGAAAATAAACGATTTAAAAAATCCAAACCAAAATAAGAAGAAAGAATAAAATGTGCACACAGTATGCAGAGATCCCAGTTGACAAGGAATGGTATAAATTATAGATCTGTCTTCATTTTGCATTATTTTATGCTGTTTGTCTGTGGTTGTGATAGCTAGTAAGTTCCATTTTGAACAATATATGTGCATCCTTCATACCACCCACATTAACACTTACTTGTCCATCGTGCAGCGGCCTTGGATCTGTGGGAACTGTAATAGGATAAATTTCCTGGCTAACAGTGAAAGTATAGGACATTTGTCCTGAATATTCATTTCATGTTGTCCACTGTGGCACAGAGATGATAGGACATACATATGTCTGCCTTTATAAGAAAGTAATCAGGCATTTAGAAAATGAATGTATGGATGACTGATGGAGATATATGAAGCTCTGGACATGTGCATGCCGTTGGCAAGAAAAGATAAGCAGATCTCAGGTGCTGCAGTTTTTAATCACTTACCGGTACCTCTAGAGGGTGTTC
Source organism: Batillaria attramentaria (assembly GCA_018292915.2). Lineage (NCBI taxonomy): Eukaryota > Metazoa > Mollusca > Gastropoda > Batillariidae > Batillaria > Batillaria attramentaria. Next base: position 806,123 of record JACVVK020000179.1, on the reverse strand, counting down.
ATGGCCAGCTGCGTGCATGCATGCATATTCATGTACCTTATGAATATTAGAGAGAGATGATAGGACATACGTATATTTGTCTGCCTTTATAAGAAAGTAACTGGTCATTTAGAAAATGAATATGTTGATGACTGATGGGGACATATCAGTGGTCTTGAAAGCTGAAAAATCTTGCTAGTCCTTCGGGCTAGCAAGATTTAAAACCAACTAGCCCGAAACCATTTCCACTAGCCCAAAAATACATTTTGTCAAATATACGCAAATAAAAAAAGATTCACATCACTTTGATAACTGTTGTGAACACGCGGTCGCCATGAAGGGTTTCCTGATTTCTGGGATGCGCACGCGGAGAAACCACTCTGCACTCACTGAGGTTTTTACGGAGAGTTGTAGTGAGTGGCTCGCGCTAAAAATAGTTACTCTCACCCCAGCGTCACAACAGAAACTGAGAGAGAGAGAGGGGCTCGCTGACAGTACCTTGTGCATTCAGCTCTGTGAAAATAGAGCAAGCTTTGCCTCGTAATCTCAACTAGTCCGGCCGGCCAGTGGTAAAACAATTTAACTGGTCCGACGGTATTTTCACTAGTCTGTGGGCTGTCGGACGAGTCTTTTCATAATTCCTGTATACATACATGTATATATATATATGAAGCCCTGAGCATATGCATGCCGTTGGAAAGAAAGGATAAGCAGACCTCAAACACTGCAGTTTTTAGTCACTTACCTCTAGAGGATGTTCATGGCCAGCTGCCGTGTGCATGCATATATATATTCATGTACCTAATGAATAACGGGTATTTCCTCAGGAAAATGAACTTGTGGTGGCAAACATTGATGGAGACCTGTCAATTTTCAAGGGAAACAGCACACAGCCACAGAAGAAGGCCTCAAATCTGGGAATGGTATGGAAATGGTCTTTGTCGGTGTCTGCCCAATCTCTCTGTCTGCTTTGTTGGTTTCTATTCCTTTCAGTTGCTCAAATGAAACCAAAAGAAAAAAAAAATTCACTAGATAGATGCATGAGGAAATAAATATTTTATTGTGAGCCATCATTATTGAAGCCAGTGTGTCAGATACCGAACTAGTTCTTTTTCTTCACCGACCGTTAATGATATGCATACTAGTACGTCATCGCCCGAACAAGGCGGAAGTTGAGACAATTGTAAACAACCAAAATGGCCGCCTTCGTAGACCGCGCAGTCCTGTCCTTATACTGTTTATCTCGACCGTTCCATAAACACGGGAACTGTTCCCACAAGTTGACAAACAGCATAGTTTCCTCTTCGTTGAGGGAAATGTCAAGTGAGTCGATAGCCGCCATGCCGTCCGCCATTTTCCTCAACTTTGTACATGCGCACAACAGCTCTCCCCGAGCAATGAATCAGAGCGCAGGATCGGCCAAAGGATCGCGAGGGTTCTCACGACACGCTGTGCAGACCTCAAACCTAGTTCGGCGTACCTTTCGAACCAGGGTTTGCAAAGAAGTGTTCGGTCGGTTAAGAAACACCGTGCGCGAATCTAGTTCGCCGTACTCTTCGAACCTAGTTCGCGAACCAAAAGTTCGCCCGGTTAAGAACGTCCTTAAGACATAAGGAGAGGCACCTGCTCGGCTGGATTGAGTGGGCAGAACAGTGTATGCTGCTTGCACTTGTGTGCAGTTCGCAACATGGCAACGTTGAACAGCAGTGTGACTATCAGCGATATTAATTTGTTAGGTTCACCAAAGGTTTGTTTGGTTGAAAATCCTATTACGAGAAAAAAATTGTCTGACATGGACTCATAATACACAGTTAGCCTGTCTGACTTTGAATTAATCCTGCTGTGTATGATATATTTTTTCTTTGCAGATAACTTGTGTTCGAATTGGGGATATTTGCAATCTGAACAAAGTACGTATTTCAGGGTCTGTTATTTTTTTAGTTTTGTTCACTTGGTATAGAGGTGGTGTTGAATTGATCCATCATCATTTCTCCCTTAGTTAACTGCAGACATGTGCAAAGATGCTTTTCAGTCATCCAGTTTTGCTTGAGAATACAAGATAACGTTGAGTTATCAGACAGGCAGTCTGTAAGTGTAAGTGCTCAGTTGTGAAAAACATTTAGAAGTAAAATGTATGGTGTGAAAAGCGCTGGGCATGTACATGAATTTACTTTCTGTTTGCTTGTGCAGAATTTGCTTGTGTGCCTGACAGCTGAGGGTTGCTGCTACATTTTTGATGTAAAGGAAATTGGAAAAACAACTGAGGTGTGAGAAAAGTTTGTTTGCTGTTTGTTTTGTGTTTTCATTTTTGATGGCTGTCCTCAAGTGCTTGCCAAAAAAAAAGAAAAGAAAAAAAAAGAGATATATGCAGACCAAACTGAGGTGGTACTTGAACAAGTTTACTGCATAGCCTTCGCATGATACAGTAGTATGTACCTGTTACAGTTAAAAAACATTTAAAAAAGTAAACTTTAAACATTCCTTGGCGTAGATTTTATGTCCCATGAGTTTAGTAAAGACAAGTTTTTTTGTTTTTGTTTTTTTTACATGTTGGTTCAGTGATGTGGCCAGCTCGGAGACCGGATGGGACAAAATGTCCTGAATCCAAACACTTGATAGGACATTTTGTCCTGGTTCAAAAAATTAATGGGACATGGAAACATCAAAAAAAAAAAAAAAAAAAAATTCAAGTTAAATTATTGTTCTAATTTAATACAACTTTTAAATAATAACAGAACAAGATGTCATATTAACCAGGAGTTTTTAATAGACACCATTGACAAACTAATCGAGACTTCAAAATGGCAGAACAATATTGAATAAAATGAAGAATTTGTTGTAATTAACTGATTGTTTCATATAAATTTAAAATATAAAGACAACACTGTCAGAATAGAGAATGTATTCATGAGTGTGTTAGAAGGGTCTCTTTCTCAGTTCTCTGTTTTAACACATTCACCCCTGCTGACACCTGCTGTCCGTCCATGCTAAAAGCATGGACAGCAGGCATCATCAGAGGTAAATGAGCTAAAGTGCCCCTGTGTCTGTTTCTCTCCCTTAGTTAACTGAAACACATGATGCCTATGAATCCATTAACCCTCTCAGATCCGAGCACACATTTCTGACACAAGACTTCCTTAGAAATCTTTTGTCAGTAATGTGTTCTACGACGGGAAAGGGCTAAAGACTTTCAGCTTCTCTCACTTCACCCCTTGACTGCCAAGGCATGGAAGTGGCCATGCATTTGCATGGCCACTACCCTGCCTTGGCAGTCAGAGTTAATCAGTAAGTCTCTGTGGCCGTAGAGATCCACTGGGGCAAGAGTTGAAGCAGCCAAACAACAATTCAGGAAGAAGAGCTTGTGGTCTCCAACTGTGATGCCGATGTTTTTGATTTGTACAACCTCCTCTCTCTCTCTCTTTTGTTTCCATCGCTTCACAATGCCCTTGCCACTTGTAATATTGCATGCTCCTCTCGGGTAAGCTGCCTTTTTTCAGCTTGCATCCGATTTTGTACCTGCATCGGCGTCTGCAGGGTCCGAGAGCGCGAACTTACGGAGATTCCCGCACCCCCTTGTGAAGGAGTTTTTGGCTACACCGTCCTTCATGCACACACTGCAAAACACGGTGCGCGTTTTTTCATTGTAAACCAACCATGGAAATACTTTGAACCAACTGGATACTAGTTGTCGAGCGGGGGTCTTGGTACTTTCGTTTTCAACATCTTTCGATTTTGGGCTCATGCGATGGGGGACTAGGAGTGCCACCCGGTGCCTCCGAACTGAGAGGAAGCTCTTCACTACCCCCCTCCATCGGGTCATCCGCGTTAGAAGCGCTTGCGGATTGAGAAACATTGCTCTTTTTTAACATAGCCATCAAAAATGACTGACCTTTTCCGGGCCTGGGTCTTGTTTTGGGTGGCATAGTGTATAAGATGGTAAACTTTCAGCACGGTCTCAAACGCGCTTCTCAGTCGGCAGCAGACGACAACAATACGCAAATACCGTTGACGTCACAGAAAAGTGAGCGCTTTTGCCGGTAACGGAATTTGATTGGCCGAGCGGTTTCAGCTGACAACAAGAAGTTACTAAAAATAACAGTGACACAGTTTCGCCGCGAAGCCAGACGCCGAATCTATGGGCGGTGGCAGGCCTATCTGTTCTGTGACTATCGCATTTTCGCATCGTTGAAAGAGTAATGCTGCTTGCCATGAAACTCTAATGGCATGACCGAGCCAAACATGAATGAATGGGACAATGTCCGCCAGCATTGTGAATCAGTGGGACAAATGTCCTAGCTGGGGTGCAAACGATGGGACATTTCCCATTTTGATCGGTCTATGTCCGATGTCCGAGCCCTGGCCACATCACTGTTGGTTTTTGGGTTGTTTTTGTTTTTTGTTTTGGTCTATGTGTGTGTTAAATTCACTGACAGCTTTCTTTATGTGAACGAGCATCGGAAATTCTAAATACAACTATAGCAGTTGTAGAAAATAACTTCATAAGTTGAAGTATAACCATATATTGATACAGTTTTATAAATGTTTTGTATCAAAGAAAATGGCATGTGTCTTTGTTTCAGGAGTTACAATCAGGAGAGGATGGAGATAACTTTGGAGATGGTCGTGTGCTATCCCCAGTGTATACGCAGAATCTGCCTGCAAACTGCAAGGCCATGCTCATTGCAGACACAGGTACTGATCGCTGTTTTTATTACAATTTACTAAGTGCTGCTTGATTTTATCACAATTCTTACCATATAAGTTACACAGGGACCTATTCCCCTGCCCAACAGTTGTCAATATTCAATTTTACACAAATGCAGAAACATGTAAATTTTCCAATCTCTCCAAATATATGCATGTAAGCAGAGTGTTCTGCCTCGCAAACTAACCATTAAACATAAAGAACCATTATCCTTCCCAGATTCTCAGGAGTCACGGCTGAATCAGAAAGTTTACGGGCAGTGGGAAGGCAACCGGAAAAATGAAAAATCCCCATACATGTGCAGTATGAAATGTGTTAAACAGTTGATAGAAATATCCTCAAGTTTGTTTTGCAAGCAGTCTTAACAGTTTGTAGAAGGATATACCTAGACCTGAGGAGCTTGAAAAAAAAAATAATAAAAAAATTCAGCCATCTCACTCAGTCGTGTGTTTGTTTCATTTTCTTTTTTTAAAGATGGGGATGGCCTGCTTGAAATGGCTGTGACGTACTCTGACCGTGTTGTCCGCACCTTTCGCTGGCAGACGACTGGAGAGAGTGACGCACCGTTTTCTGGACGTCTGCTATTGGTGGATAAGTGGCAGCTGGCCGGGCAGGTGTGTGGAGATATTGTTTGAAGGCCCATCTACTGACATATGCAGACTCGCAAATCATTCTGAGCTCTTTTTAAAGGTTCCTTACAGATTACACCAAACACCTGCACAGTTACAGCATCTTATAGGCTGGCACTGAGCCAGAAGAAGGCCAAATAAGGAGCCCAATGACCTTCAAACTACAGAGCACAGACCTGGATTAAAGTTGTTCCCCTTTTGACTGCTAGACCACTCACGACTACTCAGCTTAGAGTATTTTTGGTTTGACAGATCGGAGCAATATCTATGAACCAGAGTCCTGATGGCAGCCCGGAGCTGCTTGTGTCACAACCTGGACGCACCTACGTCACCTTGCTGCCACACACATCTCAGCGGTTGGATGTCACACCTACCGAGAGGTATTTTGATAATAATAATGTGGTTAATTGAAGCTAACGCATGCTCACATAAATTATACCTTCACTCACCAGACATCCACTCATTACAGTCACATGGTGTGAAGTCAGCTTAGACAGTCAAGCTTCTGAGTATAGCATTGCATTTATTTTTTCTAAGGTTGGTAAGTGATCATTCCAAAACAGAAGGGGAGGAAGCTGGAGTAACTCAGACAGAGTCCCTGACAAGCAGTTCAAATCAGTGCCATACATACTAGAATTTGAAAACAAATGTGACATCCTGTGTGGAATCTCTCACTTTGGTAACAGTTGTTACAACTACTCCACCAGTGTATTTGTGGGGAAGCATTGGAAGACCTTGGCCACTAGCTGTGAAGCAATTTATGGGGTCTTTTTCTTTTCAGCAAAAATCCTTTTTCTGTCATACCTACAGGCACATGACTTACATTTTTCTTACTTTGTGTTTTGCAGTGATGAATCCAAGTCACCATCCTTTGTCTTTCATCCTCTCGGTCACAATCGTGTCCGCAACAAAGAGGTTCTGACTGTGATAGTTGGGGGTATTCAGAGAGGGGGAGGTTGCACTGCCACGTATCATGCCCTTGCTTCACTTGATGGTATGTGCCTTTTTCATTCCTGCTTCAGCCACAGTGTAGTCCACACCATTTAAACTCTCACTACCTAACCAGTTGTCTGGAGGTTCACAAATCCTTCAGAGCTGTTTAAGCAGTGTCTAGCATCATACCACTTAGACACACACAATTATGAACTGTCATTGGGCAAACAAGCTGAAACAGCATCAACCTCGGTCTTGTTACATGGCTGACTAGAAAAGTTGTGCCACATGATATGAGCTGGATTGTATTATTTGCAGGATCCATGGTTCTAGTGGAGAATGACAACATTTTGTGGTCCTTGCAAGTTGACCATCAGCTGTTTGTCTTGGACAAGCTGGATGTCACAGTAAGTGTTCTGTCGTGTCAGGGTGGGTCAGTTTGAAAATCATCTGCATCCTTGCAAACCTCATAATGAGAGCTCTGATAATTATATCACACATACAGGGTTTGGGCAGGGTCGCCAGTGAAAAACATTTTGGGATGAGCATTGGGTCACTAGGAAGAGAATCCAATTTTGGCAGGTGTGTTACTCAACAGCTTTCACACTGAAGCACAGCTTCGCTCACAGGCTGAGATTTGTACTGGCAGGGCAATGGCCAAGAGGAAGTGGTGTGCTGTTCCTGGGATGGTCAGACCTACATCGTGAACCACAGCCGCGAGGTCGTGCGGTACCACTTCAAGGAAAATGTTGCTGCTTTTACAACAGGTGACAAATGCAACAAGCATGCAGCAAAGCAATAGGAAACAGTGTAGATATTGCTAAAAGTCTTATTGCTAGTGGAGAAGGGAGTAAAAGTTTCTAGAGGGGTAGCTCACTGCACCTATATTGAAAGAAGAAACGTGCATGCACACTTGTGCACACACACACAAGCTAGAAGTCAGCTAGTGTGGCAGTCAACCATTGTGCAGAAGAACTTGAATTTTTGCTCGCACAGTGTGCAGACGGCAGTGTATTCCAGTCAGTCTAAACTTAATATTGAGATAGACTATTTCCAGTGTGGAGGCACACTCACAAGTGCAACCTTCCAAAACATAAGTTGTCTTCTGTGTACCATAGTAATCCTGGAGTATGAGTGTTTCATCATTTCTTCTATTTTCTCTCCCATCAGGCTACTACAGTGTGCCGGGAAAGGGCAATGTACCATGTTTTGTGTACGCCACATTCAACAACCACATCGTGATCCACCACAGTATTAGCCTACCCTGTGTGGAGTCCACTAGTCTGCTGTCTGTGATGGACAAACAGGAACAGACCCATGACTTGCTGGCCAAACTTAACATTGACTGTAAGCTCCCTTTCCCACGTGTTGAGAATTTCTTTCCGTGTCTAATTGCCAGTCAAGTGCTGTTCTCACTAAACTGGGAACACATTTTCATTCTTCATTGACATGTAAACATTTCCAGTGGTTGCCGCGTTTGTTTTTTGATTGTTGTTTTTCTGTTGGGTGGGTAGTATGTGGGGAAAATGTGTAATACTCAGTTATTTTGACATACACTTATTTGTGTTGTTGCAATGAACATCAGAGGAATACATTTTACTCAAGATGCATATTGCCAATTGCAGATGACTGCAAGTCTGTAGGACCCGTTTCTGTTGATTGTTTCAGCCACAAAGAAGGATGTGTTGCGCGACCTTTACCACTGGACGTTGTATGGATGGCGACCCAATGCTGATCGCCACTGACCTTTGTCTTGTGGTGTTTGCACGGCAGTGTCCCCTTACTCGGTGCTTGTGGTTGGGAACAAATTGCAATGAACTGAAACTAGCTGCATCAGTACTGGTCTATTGTTAAAAAGTGTCAGACCAGCTGTTTTATGCACCGATTGTGAGAGATGAACTGCTAGTATTTTTTTCTTGTGGTACATTGGTTCTTTTGGCTCTATATGGGGCAAGTATCCTGAATCCTGGTGCAGTCAGCAAAGAAAAATCCATGATAGTCCCTGTGCAGTTTGGGATGCAAAACAGAACTCTTGGGATTCTGAGCAAGAGCTGTTCAACGTGAAGGTGTAAAATATAATCAAAAGCATAAGACGAATGTGAGACAGAATGTGAGAATGAAAGAAAAAAGAAAAAGAAAAAAGAAAAAGAAAATCAAATTCTTGAAAGTTCTTCAGACTTGATTTATTCACTTGGCACAAGTTCATGCCCTACGGGTAGCATTTCTCTCCCCACATGCATAACAATGGCCGTTTATGTACATGTTAAAAAAACAAAAAAACAAAAACAGTTTGTCATTATCTATGTGCTCTCAAGTGAATGGCATCATACTGGAAAAGACGGGACAGGTCAGTTTCCTGTTCTCTGCTCAACTTTTGTTTCTTTTCAAAAATATTTCCAGTGATATATTTTTATAGAGTCTCCCATAACATTGACAGTTCTACACAGCACAGTCCCACAGTATCCCAAACAAGAAGCAGTGGTATCCACATGACATTTCACCAGAAAAAAGAATTCAGACGTTCTAATTCTACATTTTAAGTAAATATGTGGATGAGTGCATGTGTATAAATGTATGTATGCATGTGCATAAACAATACATTGTACTGATGTAGATAAAAGCTTTGACTATGATTACTAAAATTGCTACATCTAGTTCTCTGTACACACATCTGGTATTTACATAACTTTCTCTAGTTCAAGATGTAAAAAATAGTGGCACTGAACAATTCACTGTACAAAGCTCAAACTATGCTCCAATACCGCACACAGGACACCATAGCTGGAGGTTACCCCCCTTTTCCTATCCCAGGTATCAATAGAGAACATAGAAACTGTGACATATTGTTTGCAGAAACTTTGACAAAAATAAAATCAGTAAGCATGACTTAGACTGAAGCGAATTCTAGTGCAGTTTCTTAGTGTCTGTTAGTTCTTGGCATCACTTTTCAAGCTGTTTTTCTGTACTTCCTCCAGTGCAACAAAATAAAACTGTTTAAACCAACAACGGTTAACTCTTACCAGGGTAAATCTAGGAGTGATAGAGTGAATCTTGTCGATCATGATCTTTGCTTTGCTGCCTGTTTTGTGAAATCGTACAAGCATACGACACTAAATAATACAACTGCCTATTTTCAATCAAAGACCTCACGCATTAGACTACAAATGGCCTGCATGCATGACATAACTTAGGCACTCCTAGTTAGTTTTTCCATCAACAAATTATACTCTTCCTTTCTCTACCGGAGCAAATTATGAAACTGAAATGTGCGAAGGTATGTGACCTTCACTATGGCTCAGCTGGTGGGGTGCATAAACTTTGATGTGATGAAGACATTAAATACTAAGTAAATCTGCAGATGATGGCGCAGATAACTATGATGGCGACGCATGTGGTTCAACAGATTCAAGCACAGCACCTTGCAAATATCAACATCGTCATGGGATTTGGGGGTAACTCCATTCTGAGAATAGTGCAAGAACAGTGCGTGTCGTCCTGTGCTTCACGCACTCTCAAAATCTAGCTGACTAAATTCCATGAAAATGTCGATATTCACATTAAATTTTGTGCTCCCAGACTCAACATGGAGGCTGAGTAGTATCCAGCAATACATTTGTACAAGTTTACAACTCTCAGCAGGAATTGTAACTGCTGGAAAAAAGAAGAAAAAGAACCAAAAAAAAAAAAAAAAAAAAAAAGAGCAGTAAATTTGATCGAATTGCACTAAGCCAACAGGGTCGTGACCAGTCTGACATGGCAAATGCAAATCTCAACGAAACTGAGATCATCCAGTAGTGAAGCCATTGTCTGAATGGAGAACCAGACGTCGAAGAAAGAGACATTTCAAGATTTTTCTGAACACTCTGGACAGCCTATCTCCAGTCTCACTTCACCTTTTTCTGCGCAGTTCCAATGTTACACTGGTTCACCTGAAATCACAAAAGAGAACATGCATATGTAGATTCCAAATGGAATGGTGGCATACTGATTTTCAGTATTGAGCAAACAAGCATAAGATTTGCAACTGTATCTTGAATATAGTGTACATTGTCATGTACTGTATACACACTATTCTCAAAATGTAGAACTTTACACAAACTTTCCATGATGACACTGAACTGTAACATGCCTGGAATCGGTACCATACTGTAACACGCCTGGACTCATGATCTTGAGATAACTACAGTATATGATGAAACAGAATGACAGGGTACCAATCTTCAGCACTGGAGCAAAAAACAACAAAAACCTGAACAGTGAATGACAAAGCAGCAGCTGCAAGTCTGTACCTTAGTTGCGAAGCGCAATGAGTTGAGAGTTTCTGAGAAGTTCTCCTCCTTCGGCGAGACATTGACAAACATGAGTGTCTTGCTGTTTCCCCCGAGAGAGTTCTGCAGAAGGTAGGTGAGCTTGCTGTTGCGATAGGGTATGTAGCTGTCCTGAAAACCACAAACGCATACGGGTCAGTCAACACATTGCAAACCTCTACAAAACACACAAAACTGGCAAATGCAGAAAAGCATACTGTGTGCCCTTTTTCATGCCAAGTATTTTGTGGTAAAACAGCTGATGCAAAATACCAAAACCGATAGTGGTACCACATCCATGACACTTGGGCCCTTCTTTCAGTTAATCATTGCCCTCAGTGATTAGTGCTACACTGGGAAGCAAGTCATTGAAACTAGTGAAAGTTACAGTTGAGTAAAAATTAAATGTAAGGAACCCATCCATGGCATCAGTTGCAGAAACAGACTGTGCATGCAAGAGAAACAGGACCACTGTACCTTGTTTCCTAGTGCCATGATGACATTGCCGAGGCAACTGAGACTCTTGTTGATAGCTTGTGTCTCCTTTAACCTCTGACCTTCTGACCCCGAGTCTTTGAGGCGCTCACTACCAGCCAAGTCCACCAGGTTGAGTGTACCTGGATATCCACAGAACTTCACAGATCACATCAACTCTGGCACAAGAATTAAAAATCAATTGCATTTGCTGACACATTACTATCGCTGAGGTGACTCAAACAAGAAATATTTCCTGGTGATCTGTTCCACCATGAGTACTAACTAGTAATAATGACAGCATCTTGTGGTGAAAAAGTTTACAATACAGGATTGCTGGACTTGCCTTGACAAGCCTCGCTGGTAATGGAGTTGCTGCCCACTAGGTGGAGCTGGAAGACAGAGTGACTGCGGGAAGAGTGCTCATTACACTTCGTCTCTGCAACTGCTCGGTTGTGGCTGGCCTTCTGGAGCAGTTTCTGAACCTGCAAAAGCAAAAACAAAGATATATATGGTTTTCTTTTCAAGCTTGTCGAAATCAAAGTCTTTTTTCTTTATCATCTTTTAATTCTAGCAGTTCTAATATAAACAGACAAGCTATGGTAATGGAATGCATATGAAGATTTATGGAAAACCTCTCTACATCTGATGGAAACGCAGAGATAACGTCCTCTGTGGACAGAGTGTGGTGCTCACATGGCAGGGTACTTGAAAATGGCCACACACTCAATCCTCTCATTCAAATTCAATGTTATGACCCTGGGAGTGGTCAGCCCTGGATCGACAACGACCTGATGGAAGCTAAATGGTGTAGAAAAATGCTACTAATGCTGATTTGGACATAGATGAGGTGATTAGAAGTATGCTGCAGTAGTAAACTAGTATCAGTTATAAACCGGTAATGATTCCCAGGAGAGTCAAACTGGACAAGTCAGGGTCAGTGATCTATATAAAGAGTCATGTGCTAAACTGAAACTTGTGTACATATTTGTACCACACAGGTTAGCCTTCATGAAATTTTTTAAACTGTATTTCAGACAGACAACAAACAACAACTTCTCACTACTCTTAGGTCTTTAATTTCATGCTCCAGAAGTCTGACTGACCTGTTCTTGGCTGGTGACGGTGACTGTAGTAAGGTTGGTGACGGTCACGCTGTTGTCTTTACCGGCCAGTTTGATTTCATGCTTTACATCGTCCTTGGCATTTCCTAGCAAATCTCTAATCGTCTCATTGTAAATCTCAACGAAGGATGAGCGAAACTGGTACTGCAAGAAGAAAAAAAATGTAGAATTTACAATGGGGAAACTGCATTTAAAACTTGCAACTATACCAAAAGAATATATTTCCTCATGTAAGTTGTAACCAAGAGTCTTCAGGACCACAAGCACCAGTTGACATAGTACCATCAGAGCTATCACGATAAGCTGAGCTGCTCTAAAACTAGTAAAATTGCTACTTGCACAGATGATCAGCAATAACTAGTACTAACTGATCTCAGTTAATGATTAACCTGTCTTCACTAGCAGCAGTGATAGGATGGTTGCTACAGTGCATCACTGGGGAATTGTTTTATCTTTCAAGTATTGTTTTATGCTCAAACTTGAAGAATAACAATCCTAGAAAACTAAAACAGTGGCTGCGATATTGAAAATGTGGATTGTAAAATAACAGATCAATCACTATCAGTGTCACACAAACCTGCCATCCTTTGTCCTGCAATTCTGCCGCTGTCATGAAGATCTGCTGCACGGCACGAGGTATCATGCCCATTTTCTCTGGGTCCTTCTCGCCTTCCATGGTGTAGGTTTTGCCTGAGCCCGTTTGGCCATAGGCAAAGATACACACATTGTAACCATCCAGGGCACTCTGGGGAGAAGAAAGGAGCAGAAGGTAGTCATGGGAGCTTTCTTCGAGTCCTTACTCCTTAGTCACTATTGCTAGGACCTACAGACAGCACTGTTTCCTTTTCTTGTAGGAGGCTGCCTGTTAGTGTTACTGATCCATCAGATGCGTGTAAGATAAAGTGTTCACAGATCACATGTGATCGCCTGCATTAGTGACAAGAGGAACAGACATTTTTGTTGCCGTGTGAAAGCTTGTGGGATTTTGAACTGCAGCAAAGTTGACTTTGAGAAGGTGGGGTTTTTTTTTGGTGTGTGTGTGACTAAAATAGTAAAACCCCTTGCTGTGGGAGGGCCTACAACAATAGTATAGATGAACACTAACACTGTACTATTAGTAACAGCGAGATTGAAATCGCATTAATAGAGGAAAATAATTAAACAAACGACCCAAAAATTATCACCAAGTACATGCCCAAGCCAGAACCAGAGCCATCTACTAACCTGTACAAGCTGAGAGATCTCTTCAAACACCTCCGCTTGTGAACACTCAGGCTGAAAGACCCGGTCGAAGGCAAACTCATATTTGTTGTTGCCCCGCCTGTTGTTCAGCAAAGTACTCTGGAAACAAAGAAAGACAAGCCTGTGAAGTGAAACTTTATCAACTATGCACTAGAGCATTCCAAATGCCGCAATGTTAGGCACCATAACATGATAAGTATTACAGACTACAGTGTAAACTAAGAGAATATTTCTAAACTGTAAAGACTTCACTTCAACTTACACGGATCTGCTGATCACCTTGTGTGAAACTGACAGCAGCCTTCAAAAACTACAATGTATTTATAATTCAGCCTTTAAAAGCTACATTTATAATTATACCTTGTATAATTAATAGTATAATACTATTGTATTAAAATGAATACAACAGCAGGTACAATAGAACAGAATTCTTCCTTCATCTTTCTTGTGCTTTGTGTGTGTGAGTTTTACATTGTACTGCACAAAACATGCTTTCACCCAAAACCCCCTTCAGACTCAAGGGTTACTGAGGTTTTCATCTAAATCAGTAAATGTCTCTACACTGTATTCTGTCTGAAAATGAGCAAAAAAGGGAGGAATACCTTTTACTCCTCCCCCCCCCCCCCCCCCTCTTTTTCTCACAAATAACCAATCACATTCAGTATAATAACTAAGGGTGAAAGCTCACTACTGCTGAAACTGTCTCAAAAGAACTTGTAAGTTGAACAGAGACACGACTTACTTCATTCATAGACATTTCACTCAGGCGATCAAGTTCCAAAATGCGCTGGTCTGGGTCGGGGAAGTTCATGTGGTGGATGACACCATCTGTCAATGTAAGTTCCTCACCAAGAAGCGGGCGCACCCGACAGAACACCCGAATGTTGCCCTGAGGGGAAAAATCACACACACGTGCATGTAGTTTAATGCCCTGAAGTCAATGTAACTGAACTGCGTTCAGCAACTACATGTACCTTCAAGTGGTTTGAGCAAATAGTCAATTTAGATACATGTATGGATCTAATAGCAGCAACCCAGGTGTCAGTCTCTTTTTCATTTTGTACTTTTTTATTTTGTACTATGCCGTGTGAAGCCACCAAATGCCTTCAGAATTTTTAAAATTCACTTTCAGCTGGTTGGCTTTGCCCTTGTGGGTGCTTCAGAGGTTCACCCATGTTAATGTTATGTTCTGCAGCAGTTGGAGGAAAATTGTCAGCTCAGCGCCTCACAATCGGTTGTTTGTTTTTCTCTTTTCAAAACAAACCCCACCTTCAGTTCCTGTATTGTGTTGTGAAGCTTGCGCCTGACAGTCTCATGTTCACGGATCTTCTTACTGTTTTCGTCAATGGTGGCCTCACGATCAGCTAGTGTGTCCTTCAGCTGCTGTATCTCTGCATCACGAGCCCTGATGTCCCGGAATGCTTGCTCCAAGCTCAGCTGTAAATAACGAAGGCAGGTAGATAATTTTCAACAAATGGCTTCGACAAGACAGTAGACAGATTCAATAAAATAAATTCTGCAACATCTTAACATACTGTATGTATAAAGGGTATCTGTTCATTCAGTTCCCTTCCTCCTGAATCTTTTATTATTTTCACTTGTGTGGTACTGGTGCAGAAAATGCTTTTACTGAGCTTCTAGTCCTCTGAATTTGGCCTTGCGTAGGCCAGTAAATTGGTGCCTGTGCACGTAACTTGTTTAGCCTTGTGACTAGATCAATGTCATAATCTCTACCTTCGTAGTGTCTAGTTCGGCGTTGACTTTGGCTTGTGATGATGTGAGCTCGGCCACCGAAGACTTCAGACCTGTGATCTCTGTCCTAGCTGCCGCTAACTCCCCTTCCAGCATGGCCTGCTGACGTTCCAGTGAGGACTTTGTGAAGGTCAAGTCATCTATTTCACGCTGCAGCTTCCGTCTGACTATCTCCATTTCCTCTTGACAATCCCTGGAAATGATGACATTTGATAAATGTTCAACCAAAATAATACATTTTAGTTCCTTACAAACCAAGTTGTTTTTGAAAATCCTTGGGTAAAAAAAAACCAAACTAAACAAAAGCCTGTTTCTTCGCAACATCTATGAGCACTTGATCATGCAAGACTACAAATTAACTTTTTTCTTTAAGAGCCACTTGGCATGTCTATACATCATTACACCGTAAGTGCTTAGTTCTAAATAGTTTTTGTAGCTGCTAAATTATGAAGAGTACGATGGAACAGTAAATAATGATATTCCAAAATTTCTTTTTGATGCCACACACCAGTCACTTTCCAGTCCCGTTAATTTTACAAGACCCAAGAAAGGAAAGAGTGGCAAAGATAACAGTAAACTACTAAAAGTAAGATGATAACTATGTTTAACTAAGTTAAACAGTTGACCATATCAGGAATTCATATAAACCTCATTAAATTTATGTATGCTAGCATGGGCACCCCCTTTCAAACAAAATACGAAAGGAAGGAAAAAAAAAAAAAAAAAAAGAGCACACACACACAACATAACATAAAGATCTGTACGACACTAAGTCAAATCCCAACTAACTTTAGTTGGCGCTGTAGCTGGCTGTTCTCCTCTTTCACCATCTCAGTCAGTTCCGAGCGTTTGGCCACATCGCCAGACAGCTGCTGTTTTTGCGTCTCCAGCTGTGCAATGCGCTGGTTGTAGGATTCCAGCTGGGAACTCAGCGTGCTGGTGGTGGCCTCGCGTTGATTCAGTACTGCCTCCATATCCTGCAGCCGACCTTTCAGATCCCAGGCTGGACGTTTCTTGCTTGCACCTGATAGACAGAGGGAGGGAGGAATTTTCTGTAGTCAGTGTGCACTATTGGCAATAAGGTCCTCTGGTGTATACGTGGGCCAAAGGCATGAGGACAGTGACTGTTCCTCAAGTCTGTACTACAATCATATCAGCAAGCTTTCAAGTCATGCCGACCTTGTTTTTTTAAATTTTAACGAAGAGATTGGAGAAAGTACCCTGCTTTCAAAACATTAAGGTATTCATTCCTTTTTCTTTTTTGAAAAATTACAGTACTTGACAGAAAAAAAAAATCCACTTTCACTACAACCACTTTACCTGGGTTCCCTGCGCCACTGCCTGTTCTACTGGCATTAGCAGGGGGTCGAGCAGCTGGGCCTGCACTCCCTGTGCGAGTGGTCACGGGCCGAGTGGAGGGCACACCAGGCCTTGCCGCACTGGCAGTGACTGGCTTGCGCACTCCTGCATTTCTTGCTGCTGGTGCTGGGACTGGAAGACACCATCACAGACTGACACACGCTAACAGGTATGCCTAACAGTAAATAATATTATTAAATAATAATATGGGCCTTCACAATACCCAAATTTCCGCTTTCTGCATATAAGATTTTGGGTACTGCCCTCTTTGTCTCTACTAAACATTCAGCATCAGGGATTTGGCAAAACTTGGGTGAGTTGGGGTCTCAAAGCATGCGCACTTGAAACATGTTTTGTAATTCTGAAGGCCTGTTTTCATGGAAAAAATGAATCTTCTGCACTTCATACAGGGGGTGGCGGCTGTTTAGTCAAGAACTACAGTCACAACAGACAGAATTTTGAAGTAAACTGGTGAAGAGCATTATCACCTCAAATAATCTCTATATAAAAGGAATGAGGACCTTAACTGCTATCTCCAGTCCACAGGGTTGCACATTTAAGTCGGTCCCAGGACATTGACCTATAAAAATTTCAAATGTCCTATTTTTCCCACCTCAAGCGGACATTTGTCCTATTAAAATTTTTATTGCCACTAAGTGGCCAGGACACTGTGTCCTTTCACTTTGCTGTTTCCAGGACACTTTGTCCTATAGAAGCTGTGGAAAATGTGCAACCCTGAGTCCAAGATTAAAAAACAAAACTTTTTATAAGTGATGTTTGCCAAGATATGAAAGTTTACATAAAACATGATAAATTCATCGCAACACGTAAACCTCGGATTCAGATTCCAAAACTGTAATTCTGAGGTAAAACTGAAAGTACTAAAGAACATGTACCCTTTCTGTTGCTCACAGCAGTAGGTTTTGTAATATTCAGACTGCTCACTGATCGAGTCATTGTTCGACCCTGTGCTGCTCGGACCGAACAATTCGCTGATCGTGTTTCCGGTAAGCTGGACGAAGACGTTCTGCTGGAGATGGAAGCAACTGAGCTGTTGGCAGAGCTTTCTCCAGAATGAGGCTCATCAATTCGTGACTTCTTTCCAGATTCATGCACCTGATGAAATTGGTACCAGATGTATTTATTAATCTATGTAATTTTCAATTACACTGTAATGTCTGTATTACACTATACTACAGCTAAACTTCATGCTGAATTACACTGGCCCAGCTGTTCAATCTATTCAGTAAAATTTTCAGGGATTCAAACTGTCTCAAAGGCATGCTCAATCATTTTCAGTAAATCACACGTACCTCATTTATCACATTTTATTTTTGTAAGCAGGCCAGTGGTTCTGGGTCTGACTATTGTTTTTCACTTCCAAGCCACAGAGTGTCAGTACTCACTGGGCAGTTACAGTACTTACACGTTCTGTGTGCATGTCTGTATTTGTGTACATGTACATGTATGCCAGTGCCGAAAAATACCTAAGAAATACCATATTTTCAGATTAAGGTGTCAACACAAAGACTTCACGTTCTGTATGATTAACTCTTACCTGATCACTTCCATGATCTGGACTTCGAGCTCTCTTTAGACCCTGCGGAGGCTTGAGACGACTCCCTGGCATTGGCAGCTTGCTCAGCCCATTTCTTGTCAACAAAGGCTTGCGCTGTGGATTGCAAATAAGTCAGGTCATACCTAGTTAAACTTCTACTCCTAGGTCTGCAGTAGGCCAGCCTCTTCATACGCGCTCTGTCACCACCAAACGGATGGGGCTGCATAGATTTATAGAGATAGATATATATATATATCTCTACTAGTACTGAGTACTAGAAGTAGAACTACTACAAGAATGTCAACGAATACGGAATAGTGATCAAAATACGCAACTTCAAATAAATATAACACAAACTGGATTGGGTTAGTTTATACAGCGAAATTCCCACTTTCCGGTAAATTATATGTTTCACTGTTGTAAATCTCTCACCTCTGTTTCCATTTTCGGCGAATTTCAATAATAGTATCTCGATCACGGTACACTGACAGCCATTCGTGTTTGAATTTCCTGCGTTGATTCCGTCGAATTTGTTTTGCCGGGCTTCATTGGCTGAATGTACGAGACAACGTGGGCATTGATTGGCCTCTCAAAAAGGTCAAGGGTAAAAGCTACGCGGTTACCGTTCTTGGAGACTCTGGAGTTCACGAAGACGCATAGGGTAGCCCAGACTGGTCATACAAGGGCTGTCGCGTCCTCACCTGCCTAGGTAGGACATCGTCTAGGGTAGGTGACGTCATCCCATTAGGCAGTGCACGGAGTCGTTTCCAGGAAGTGTTCTCGTTTTCCGGTCTTTCAGCACCGTGATTCCAGTTCTTCATCGGACTGGTGCGATCAGAGGTCGCTTTGAGAGTAATCGAGATTTCGTGAAAAGATCCACGAGCAGAAATCGACTTCAGACCCCGAACTTCAGGACTAAATTTGATTATAGGTGCTCGCGCTTTTGTCGCCATGATGTCGCCGAGTCTGTGGGTCACATTGGTCGTCTGCTTTGCTGCCGGGTGGAGGGATGGAATGGCTGCTGATGCTGGTTCGGCTGCACATGCCAAGAAAGTATTGTTTTGTTATTGCCCAGAAAGCAACGGGTGCGAGTTCATAAAACCCGGCACATCATCAAAAGTGGAGGTATGAATTGAACTTTTCACAGAAATGTGACTTGAAGACAAGTGCTTCAATAGATCTTCAACAGTTCTTGCTTTATTGATGTGATTGTTATTGGGTAGATGCTATACAACTCAACAGTTATAACGTGCTTGTGGCTTGTTGGGGGCCCCTTTCATGGCGGAATTTAGCAATCATATTGGTTAAACTGTGGTTGTGCATTCTACCTGAGGATACATGATATTGCCTTTCATGTATTGGTTCAAATGATTAGTCATCACTGGTCATGCCAGCTGAGTTACATAGATAAATTCATAATGAATAGGCCTATCCCAGTAAAACTAGCCTAACACGTACATGGACAGGTTCAGGGCGATTGATCACTGGTCCTCTCAGTAATTACCTGAATCACAGTACAGACTAGAAACATCACAAACTGCACAGAATAACACGAACTACAGACAGAGTAATTCCTTTTAATCTCAGCACATTCTTGCCGTTTGGTTGACACTGGATTTATTTCTTTTTTGTGTGCATGTGTGACATGATGATGATAACTGGCCATTTTTTAGGGCGCAGCAAAAACTTCATGCAATAAACATACGCATGCCACCTTTGACATGGGAGGAAGGAAGAGAGAATGAGAGGAAAAAAATAGAACCGAGAGAAAAATAAAACACGGAGACCGAACCCCAGCTGTACATCTGTACATTCACTATAAACAACAGGATACCATTTACTGTGTAGCTGGTGGTAATATGCACTGCATACTGTATTGCTAGAAGTATTTGAAATTGGTCCATTTCAGCTTTTAAGTAAGGGTGTGCTAAGAGATGTGGTCTTCTCAAGAGCCCTTTCTGAAGATGTGGGTGTGTTGTTGGTTAAACTAAGGCAGCACGAGATCAAGAGAATCCCCTTGTCATGTGGGACTACCATGAAGAATTACTATGTGTGGCATTTCTGATTGACCATGAATCACTGGAGACTTGACATATATTGGTGCTTAACGTCCCCACCACGAGAGTGATTAGGGATATTTATTTTAAAAAAACAATTTTAATGGTAAAAGTGTGGTCGTTAAAAACTGTTAATGTGCGCGAAAAGCGAGAGGAGGAAAGTGACATAGTGATGTTCTAATAACAATAAAATTTACTAAGTAATAGCAGTGGTGTGTGACCGGCCCCCGTAGTGTAGTGGTTAGCACTTCGGACTATGTACCGGGAGACCCGGGTTCGAATCCCAGCCGAGGCAAGCGGGATTTTTCCTACCTAGGTCGGCTCCTACCCAGAGCGGGTGTGCTATGGGCCCGATGGGGAGGCTGTTGCCACACAGCCGAGCTTCACCCACTTCACGGGTGCGACTTTGGGGGTGCTTCCCTTAGTATGACATGTCTTATGATGTGGATGATTACACGGCCGGCACCGCAGGTGCCGTAGTTCCCGGGCCTGGTTAATGCCGGGATATTTATGACAGGAAGCGTGGAATGCGGCCCTGTCCCGCAGTCCCAAACCACGTGGACCTCCATAGCATCATCTTACTATCATCCTCATCTCCATCATCATGCATAATAAAATTGTCCCAGCTTCTGAGTCCTCCGTGGATTCCACCCATGACCTGGGAGGAACACTACTGGAGCTGGCAAAGAGCTGGGGCAGCCAAAAAAAAAAAAAAAAAAAAAATAGCAGTGGTGTAAAATATGCGTAATATGCGTAATATGATATGATGAGCAGTCACAATTCAGCAGTCGAGGAAGCCCTTGAGGAGATGATTGATAAAACTGTTGTATTTTACTCCTGCTATGTCGCTCTCTTCGTGCACTCACAGAGAAGACACGGGATACAACAGAATACAACTCCAATACTTTATTAACAGAGGATGCGCGGAGAACAAATTCATGAAAGAAGAAGAACCCGCTGTGCAGGGCTGCTATATGTATGTAATATATATGCTAAACAGGTCAGATCTAGAACATTCCTCAACTTACTGGCAAGTTCGAAATCTTTCCAAGGTGACAATCTACTGACGTTACTGCACCAGCATGTTCTGGGATGGTCTAGAAATTTCCATCGAAATGCAGTGGCTTTTCTCGATCTCTACAACAAAACCTAAAATGGTGTATTAAAACAGTGATAAATATCATACACACTGTATATATGCTAAAAAGAAGGTATGCATTCATGGCCTTTAAAAATTCTATTGAATGGACTGTTTGTAATCACAAAGGCCTTATTTAGAGGGATGTTTTGTGACTGCCCCCTTTGAAGACAGATTTGATAATGTATACTCTCACTTTCTCCTCAGGAATACACTTTACTAAACCTGCCTTCCTTTTTTTCCCCCCCATTTTGAAGATGGCAGTTTGTTTTTTTTTTGTTTTTTTTTTGCTGTGACAACTCTTGTGCTTCATGGTGTTCCTCCCTGGTAATGGGTGGAATCCACGGAGGGCTTGCAAGGTGGGGCAATTTTTATTATGCGTGATGATGGAGATGAGGATGATGGTAAGATGATGCTATGGGGGTCCATGTGGTTTGGGACTACAGGACAGGGCCGCATTCCACGCTTCCTGTCATAAATATCCTGGCATTAACCAGGCCCGGGAACTACAGCACCTGCGGTGCCGGCAGTATAATCATAGACATCATAAGACGTGTCATACGAAGGGAAGCACCCCCAAAGTCGGACCCGTGAAGTGGGTGAAGCTCGGCTGTGTGGCAACAGTCTTCCCATTGGGTCCATAGCACACCTGCTCTGGGTAGGAGCCGACCTAGGTAGGAAAAATCCCGCTTGCCTCGGCTGGGACTCGAAGCCAGGTCTCCAGGTCCATAGTCCAAAGTGCTAACCGCTACACTACGGGGACTGACCAAGATGGCAGTTCTTATTCTATTCTGTTATTTTGTCCAACAGCACCAATGCTTATATAAATGTATACAGCCTATGCAGGTATCTAATACATGTACTGTATGACTTTCAAGTGGAAACAGTACTTGGTGTACCTAGGGGATTTGCAAGTTCATGTAAAATGTCTTGGTCAATATATGGGAAAGACTTACAAAGGTATGGAGTTCAAAAGCAGAACAGTGTGACCATAAGCAAATCAAACTAACACACAAGCTTGTATGTAGGCTATCAGGTCAGCCCATGGCTGCATGGCCTGTACCCTCTGGTGCTATAGTATATACTTTGACACAATTTTAAGTGACTGCTTTAGGTCCACAGATGAAATACATTCGGTGAAAACTTGTTTGTATGCCAGATTGCAAATAAGAGCCTCTTACACAGGATAATTAGCATGCTGAGATTTAAAAACAAAATTGCTTGAACAATTGCTGCACATTGCTCCAGACTTCATACTGTACTAGCAAAATTTCCATTCAGATTAAGAAATTTTCTTGCTTCACCTGTGTTTGATGGTCTGCCCAAGCTGTGAAATGATACTGGCACTAGACATTATGTATAGCAGGGGTTACAACCTTATGTCTCTGTTTGTTGTGCCTGTGTTGCCCCCTTACTATAATTAATATACTGTATATATTATATAGATCAACAGAGAATGTCCACTGTGTTTGTGGCTGTTAGCACTGTACTGCTGAGAGTGGGTGAAAAGCTGGTGTGCATATAGATATAATCTTGAGACGTGGTCACACAGATTACTAGGTACAAGTAATACCTATATATATATAGCTGTGGCACTTGGCTGATCTAACCCAAGAAGGGATCGGTCACGGTTCAAGGAGCTAATAATGCTACAATTCTTATGTGCACAGATCGTTCTGGGCTGTTTTCATGGTATCCTAGGCAGCTCATTGCCGAAAGTATGATTTTGAAAATGTGCCTATTTCGTGAATTGGGCAAAGATTCAAAAGAGGAAAATCTCACCACCACCTACCCCACCCCAACCTCTAGCCCACCAATCCCAGACATTACTTTTTTCCAGGGGGGGGGGGGGGGGGGGGGGGGGGGGTGTCTGGTGCGTTAACTCTGGTCAGTTTTACACTTCAGGCAAGTTGCCAAGCTCATGAAATTAGGCAAAATCACTGCCTGTTTCATGAATTCAGCAATTTCACAAATCAGGCACGACACGTGTGTACATGTATTATGTATATAATTATCTGCATGTGTGTGTTGTAGATCATCTCTTTCTCTCACTCCCTTTCTTTCTCTTGTTCACACGCACACACCCATGCGCACGCACAGTTCAAAGTAGAGAGAATGAAGTTTGGATGGGAGGGGGAAGGGGAGGGGGAGGGGGAGGAAGGGG
The DNA here is from genome assembly GCA_018292915.2 of Batillaria attramentaria. Lineage (NCBI taxonomy): Eukaryota > Metazoa > Mollusca > Gastropoda > Batillariidae > Batillaria > Batillaria attramentaria. The sequence goes on along the minus strand of JACVVK020000179.1, from coordinate 782,702 downwards.
TGGGGGGATAAATTAGGGGGGTTGACCTTTTGATGCTGCTTTCGACTTCTTTGTGTAATCTTAGCAGCTGCAAGTTTGGAAACTAGACTGTGTACCAACGTCTTTCTGTCACTTTCACTGATTCATCCGTGAAACCCTTCTATCAGAGACATGCGTAACATGTATGTCTCTGCTTCTATGAATGTTTTTTTTTTTTTTTCACTCTCCTTTATAGCGGGACTTGGCTCGTCGATGTTCTTTCTCTCTCCGGCTGTGTGATCCACTGTGTGTGACAGTGTCCAAACTTGCGGCAGGGCTAACTGTTGTCCTTTCAGTCTTCGCATGACCAGCGGGTCACGAAAAAAAAAAAAAAAAAAACCTGATCTGCGGGGCAAGGGTTGACTTTACGGGAACCTACTTGTGCTAACACACAATTTTACTGTCCTCTGTAGGCTTGGATTTGGCATAGTGGCTCTGGCGTCCAGTGTGAATCCCTTGGAGGAATTTGGTTGGGGATTAGTCAATTTCACGTGCTGTACTCACTTAATGTCTCTCTCACCGTCATGTGTATGTATATATCAATGACTTATAGGCAAGCTTATATTCCCACACCCATCTTACAAAGATGTGGCGTGGAAAAGAGAAACGTATGTGTCACTTCCATCAGAGTGAATAGCAGAGTGTAGGTTGCACTTGAAGTAGCACTTAGCAGCTGCAGGCATATGCTGCTTGATACTACAGCTCTGCTGCGCCAAAGTGTTTCAAATACGATGGCTTTGTGTACTCAACAGAAGCCGACCATACCATACCATACCATGCCATGCCATGCCATTTTTCTGATTTAATTACCTCTGGTTCTGATACATGTGAGGGAGGGTAACCCAAAGTACTGTACATATATATTATATATTTGTGGTCTGTGTCTTTTCAGGTTATGGTGATGACAAGCGGCGCTGAGGATAGTAACATGGTGGCTTGGAACTGGGACGCTTTCCATGTGGTGATACAAACCAGCGAGAATTTGCAGGCCGACAGTCACACCAACAAAGCTGCTTGTCTAGCACACAGCAAGGGCAAGCGCTTTGGCTTCACAAGTATGTTTACACCACTTTTCTTAAAATATTGAATATTAACTTCAGCTGTTTGAAAGTTTGAGACTGCTGTAGTGTACTTCATGTATTTTCGTGCTTTCTTTTTTTATCTGTAGCTGAGTGGTTTGTACCCTCTCGCCCACTGCCCTTGTTTAAAAAGGAGACTAAAAATTGCCTTAATTTGCCATTTATGTTATTGTGTTTAACGGTTCTTTTTTCATGGGGCTGAAAAGGGTAAGGAATGATTCTAACAGCACTTAAGGTTCACAGAATTACTGTGTCAAGTACGGGCACTGCAACGCAGACATAAAGGCTGAAAGTAAAAGTAACTCCAGTTCAAAAGTCATGGTACCTGCACAGTATACTTAATCAACAGTTTGGTTGGCTCAGTGTAACCAAGTTTAGCTCTCATGTGCTCACCTCTGTCTCTTTCAGTGCAACTGCCTGATTTTTCGTGTGGCAACACCACTAATTGGATAGAGAGTCTGATGAAGAGACAGAGGCTTTGGTATGCAGACTATGTTGTGGTGGATATGATTCATCAGCTTGATAAAGCCTTCGACAGTCAGCTTAAGCAAGTGGACAGTCTGATGACCAGTCTGTCCAATACACATCAGCTGCAAGGGGTAGGTGACCTAATGAACGTTTAGAAGCTTTGTATAAAACAGACTATAGCTATGGCCGAGAGGCGACAGTACAAGTTTACAAAGCTCCTGCCAGGTGACACTTTGATCACCATATCATCTCTGTCTTTTTAATTGTACATCAGTATTTTCTTCCCTCTCAGCTCTCAAAATAGATATATATCACTGTGAACAAAGAGAAAGCAAAACCGTTCAACGCGGCAGAAAGGAAGTTCTTTGCTTTACCTCGCCTGTGAGAAGGGAGACTACTTTCTGCACACAGTGGCATGTTCAAACAAAACAACTGAATGCCAGACCAGCAAATCGGCATCATTTTCTTGATACGTTTTTTTTTTTTTTTTTCCACCCTGAACATTGGGCATTAGTTTTAGGTTTCATCAGAATTTTGTTGATCTGATTGAAAACTTAAGCCGTTCAGGACAGAGTTTTCAGTGCCTAGATGAACAGTAAGGAGTTTTTTGTTTTCCTTTACCCAACTTTCCAAGATTTTGCGCTGTGGTTGAAGGGCTGATAGTGAGACTTCATGTTCCGACACAAATCGGGCTAAAGTTGTAGCTTATGAGAATGGATATTCAAGACTGTGGACTGTGATGTTAGAAGTGAAAGTGAGCTGAAGTAATGTACAAAGTTTAGCATATATATAGACAAGAATTAAACTTGATGTGTTGCTGTACATTTGTGTGTTTGCTGTTTTGTTTGGATTTCATTCTGTGTGGTGTTAAGCCCTAAAAACTCACTGACTCACTGGATTTGACTCTAATTTTGTTGTCAGTAACAAGTGAATTGCAGTTAGGAAGACATGTTTTCCCTAGCTCTAGTTCATGATTCTTGTTCAGCTGTTGTTTTTTTTTTTTTTTTTTTCTTTTTTTAACATTAATCTAATTGTTAGTGGCACACTGTATTTAATTAGCTGTCGGAGTGTCAGACTGTTGGTTATTTGATTGTTGCTTTTTCTCTGCGTGCCTGTGCAGAGAATCCTCTGCATCATGCCTTGGAACCCACCATGTCCAAACAACAGTTGCAACCTCTTCATAAGCATTCTCAACAAATGCGTCTCTATCATCATGAGTCCTGACAGCTACACTCCTGACGACTCGAGCTGCAAAGCGCAGGGCACTGTTCCCATTGGGAAGTTTCTTTATGGTGAGCATCACTGAATGTCTGAACCCATATGCACAGCTGATCATCAGTTCTCTGTCAGTGTTCCCGATTACGCATGGGTATGCATATTTGTATGCACAAAACTCTCAAACTGATGCATAAATTTGAGAACAGTGTGTCGCAGGTGATGCATGTTTTCAGTCTCGCCGTGACAAACAGTATTTTTCCAACACTCTCTCGGAAACTCGATGAAAAAAAAAGAAGAGTGATCTGTAACTAGCAGCAGACACTTCCAGCATTGCATTTCCTCTGAGCCATTGTTTATATCAGACAGAATCTGATTGGCTTAAGCACTCTTGTCCAGTCTTGTACTTTTTGTCCAGTCATAATATTCTATTTGGTAAGCATGCGGGTTCCTTGCCTTGCCGTTTCCCTATGGCTGACACGCACAATTCATATATATATCTGCTACTTGAATACTTTTGTAAACATTAACAGCAAATAGTTTTGACTTTCAGACATTTAATTCCGAAATACCATGGTCCCTCAAAATTTAGAAAAGGATCCTTAGAAAATATAGAGAGAGGGTCCTGAGGATGCTTGTATATTCAAATCACAGGGAACATTGTCTTTCTTTACTGGCTGCATCGTGTGAGACGGCGGTAAATGAAACAGCAAACCAAACCACCCCCGGTCAAAAAAACAACAACTGGCCAGCGGAAAAACAAGCGCTAATCGCATCACAGGGAGTTCCCTTTCATTTCTGTTTTTAGGCAGCCAGGGTAAACTGCCACAAGAGAAAACTTAACTAACTCAACTTTTATGACTTCGGTCTACGTATCAGTGGATAGGTGGTTCATTTTTCCATTCAGTGGAATGGGCATTACCCGGTCTACTCATGGCCTCGAATTTTAATGACTTTTGTGCGACCAGGAGTGGGCTGGTTTGCTGTTCCGTTTCTGGCCGCCTTGTATTGTGCAGCCAGTTAAGAAAGAGAACTCAGCTGTGCCTGTGTCTGAACCTGTCTACGAAGGTTGTCAGTGGTGCTAAAAGCCACGACCAGCCCCCCCCCCTCCCCCACCCCACCCCCCCCCCCCTCCCCCCCCACCCCCCCTCCCCCCACCCCACCCCCCCTCCCCCCACCCCCACCCCCCCTCCCCCCCACCCCCCTCCCCCCCACCCCCCTCCCCCGCCCCCACCCCCCCTCCGTCACCTTGTTTATTATGGAGTAATTCTGCACTCAGGCTATAAAGTCTCAATACATTTGTCAGGCATTCAACAACGCTGTGGTAAACTTTTTATCGAATGTGCTTAATCTGTGCATCAGAATCAGTCTCTTGCAGAACTCATTACGAACATGGAGACTTTGAGTAGAACAAGCGCACCATCCTACACACTAATAGGCTCGCCCTGACTTAGAAACACACCTCAGATGTCATCCCTTGATTCATCTAGCAGCTGTAGTTGCACAGATGCACAGTGTAGTTGTGTACCAGAAACATTCAGCCTTTACACACACTGTTGCAGCTTATTCTTTGACCAACTATTTTTCAGGCATGGACCAGTATCTGAATTTGGTGAAAGATTACCGCAAAATCGTGGCTGGCATCCCATGGCATGGATACAAGTATAACTGTTCAACTTTGGATGTAAGTATTTGTAATTTATCAGAACATTGAATGAGAAACCAAGGAAACACTGCTAACTTCAAAAGCTGAGCAGACTTCAGCACTTCTAGAAAGGCAGCTGTTGCCTTTTCATAAAAAGCGCCATAGTGCCTGAATTTGACAAGCACTTTGGTCATTTTACCATGTGACTTTTGGCATGATCAGGATCAGTGTGCTATGTCCAATATCCAAGCTTTTTTTTACAATTTAATCTAATTTTTTGCTGTTTGTTTTTTTGTTGCTGTGGTGTTTTTTTTTGTGTTTTTTTTTTCCTTTTAATAGGGGATGTATATTAATTATTTACTTCATGTCATGGTAGGTGAGCTGGTTAGTGTTAATCGGACCTGCCAACTGTCCTGCTTTCGGTGGAATATCTGCCATTTATTCTGGACTTTAAAATTTTGCAGGGAGGCCTTTTCGATGTTGAGCGTAGGTGTGTTTGAACATGCTAAACTGTGCTTGTTCTGTGCGAGTGCGATATCGTTTACTCAAGCTTTTTTAGGCATAGATAATGAGATTCTGCTTGACTTTGTAATATTCTGCTCAGTTGACCGAACTTATTCCTTAAGTCTGAATTAGGGTCATCAGGTCTGGTTAGTGTTATGCTAATCCTGTGGTATATGAGGGTTTGTGTGTTGGAGGGGGAAGGGAGAGAGATGTGGTGGGAGGGGGAGGGGGGCTCTGCATGTACTTTGTACTGTTTTGTAAGTTTTGTTCACTAGCTTGCTTCAAAATGTATGTATTCAAACAGTGGTAAATGTTTTCATTTCTCTTCAGGGTGACACCTGCATGCTTTCAAAAACAGAAAAAAAGTGTAACTTTAATGACAGGCAAAAAGTGCAGTTCGTAGAGCTGGGCCCAAAATATGGATTATCAGTAGACAAAGGCACAGTTGACAACATCACCCAGTCTGTATTTTACAACAGCAAGGTAAGAAACGGTCATATATATATATATTAATTATACAGGCATTGGACCCATCACAAAATTTGCTTATCTGTTTTAAAAACAAAGAAAAACAAATGTACATGGAAACATGCTGCCCGCTTCTACATTTTACTTTCCATAGATTTGTACAAAGCACACACAGGCACGCATACACAAATGCAGGCTCATGTGCATGCATGCACACATACACATAGATTTGTGGGCAATCTCTCGTCTACAGCCCACAAGTTGAAGTCAGTAATATGCTAATGAGGTCCTCATTTACCTTGTTATAAAATATAAAATTGTATGAGTCATTTAAACGTTGCTATTGATTTGTGTGGTATGGCAGACTTCTCCTGGACGCACATGCTCATCTCTTCTGAAATGCTTATGGCACTGCAGGGCTGGAGGACAAAGCAGTAAAAGCCTGTTGCTGCTAAGTGCTACTTTAACTTTACGTGCAAACCTCCACCCTGCCTGTCACTTCTTGGAGCGTGTGACAGTATTTCTGTTTTCCATGCCACTGGCCACAGCCTACTCTTCTTTAAAAGATGGACGTGGGATTTTCCGCATGCACACTTGATATTGGATATCTTGTGTTTTGTTCCAGGAGGGTGACAGGAAAATTCAGCTGTGGTTTGAAAATCATGATACGCTGGTTCTGAAGTACAGACTTGTAAAAGACCTTAATCTCCAAGGTAAGACATTTTGCTGACCGTCACACTCATGCTTTTGTTTGTGTGTGTGTGTCCATTGCTTGCATGCCCGGAAAACTGACAAGAAGCACACTGTAGCAGCAGTGTCTTACACTACATCAGATGATTCAAGTTCTGTGGGAGATGCAGAGTGGCAGTATAAAGCTAGATTGGATCATTTGGTACAGTTTGCCCGTTAGGGTGTGCAAAAGAATACCAGTTACATGCAGGGGGAACAAACATACACCAGGGCCCGCATGTAAAAGTCGGGATTAGGGAGTTCAGCCCCGGGTTAGAGTCTAACCTCGAACTAAACTAGCTCTAAATTTTCTGTTGTTTTTTGTTTTAAATCAGGAAGCGGGGTCCATTCCAGCAAGGTGCCTTTCCCGTTATAGAAGGATTTTTGTCTTTTCTTTCTTCGCTTCCTTTTTTTAATTTAATTTTGTTTGGGGGTTTCTTTTGTCCTAGTCTAGGTTAGACTCATAGCCGTGGGTTAAATTGACCTCGAGTTTTACATATGGGCCCAGCTCTCTACTCAGTGGGGCAATTGTATCCCACCCTTCAGTCTGGTCTGATACTTTACACGCACATATATATATATATATCTCCACCCTGTGATGGCTACATTTGTTTAATGCCCCCGTTTAAGTTGCAGTCTAAAACAAAGTTAGCTGTCACGTGATTTCAAATGGTGAGACCCAATTCCAGGATACATTTACCCCCCGTACCGCGTAGCTGTTGTACATTTGGTCCCCCCTGCAAATGACTGGTATACATTTACACCCCCTAACAGGCAAACTATACCAACTGAGTGCTAGACTGGCAAAATAATGACAATAATTGCTCTTGCAGGTCTGAATGACCCTTCAAGGAATTCACACGCGCAGCAGTAGCTACATCTCTGTTTCCATTTTTGACACTGTGTGGGTAGCTCAAACTGTAGTCATTTATAGTGTAGTGGGTATAGTTTTGAACATTGGGTTGCCTGTACCTGTACAACATTTAGCTCAGTGTCTTTGGCTGGCGCATTTTGCAGGCTTTGCCATCTGGTATGCCGAGGACCTGACATACGGGATATCAATGAAGAAGCTGAACTTCGATAAAGAGATGTGGGGATGGTTGCAGCACCAGATCATGTTGGATAGTACACACTACACTCCTCGCAGCCATATCTATGCAGGTAATCTGAAATGGGCTATTTCCATGTTTACGGGGCGGTCGGTGGCCTAGTGGTCAAGAGACTTGCCACCAATGCGAGAGGTCAAGGGTTCGAGTCCCATTCGGGGCAAAGAATTTTTCCTTCTCGTATGTGGCACCGTTCGTTCGGGCCGATTGTCGGGGGTTCTCTCCGGGTACTCCGGCTTCCTCCCCCTCTGCTTTGGAAATGTTCACCCCACCAAATCTGAAAAATAAATGCAATTCTAAATTCAGAAATTTAAAATTAAATAGCTGAGCTGACCCTTCGCACCACGTGATTGTAGTGTGTTTATGTCCAGTGTGTGACAATATGTGTGATTCACGTCAGCGTGCGTGTTGGGTTCGGTTCGCGGCGCTTTGAGCCGATTTATGAAATTGGGTAAAGCGCCTATACAGTATTCATTATTATTATTATTTACTAGGATAGCTTATGGAACAGTGTCACTTGTGAGTGTGCACCTGTACATTCAAATTCAAAATACTCCATCTTGTTCATAAGTACTGCTTAACACGATACAATGTTGTTTACACTTTGCATGAGTGGTTGCACATTAAAACTCTACGACTGTTGTTAGTGAAAAATCTCCCTGAGCGTATTGGCTGCATCAGTGAGTACGCTTCTGTTGGCTCAGTGCCAGCATAGAGACGCTGTCACTGTGCAGGTGTCTAAGTGTTGTGATGATAGATACCATAAAAACAGCTCCGTACAATCTGTGAGCATAAAATCATGAATATTGCCCCTTTAAGCTTCAGCGCCCATATTCCAACATACAGACTGTACTAGGCTTCATAGTTCAGCTGACCACTCGCACCACATGATTGTAGTGTGTTTCTGTCGGTTGTGTGAGAGATTGCATGTGGTGCAGGTCAGTGCGCTCATAACTTAAAGCCAAGATAAATGATAATAATAATAATAAATAGTTTTTATAGAGCACTGCTCTCCAAATTCCAAGGACTCACTGCGCTTAAAGCCGCCCCCCCCCCCCCCCCAACACACACACACACACACTCTCTTTACATCCCCTCTTACATACAAACTGGCAGTGCAACGACTCTGGTACACACAGAGTATTACGATAATGAGTAAAGCACCTATTTGATACACATTTATTATGATGATGATTATCATTATTATTCCATTTCTTACCAATCCTTCAATATGATCTCCAGACACAGTGGCAGGTGTGGGTGTTGGCTGCTTGCTGCTGGGCACAGTGCTAGGAGTGACGTTTGCCTGCATTGCCCTGCGACGATGTGACGTTCGCCGCTCACGACTGAACCGACCCTTCAAGCTGGATGATGATGATGATGATTATCGCGACGACAACGGTCTGTGAGCTCGGTGGAACATGAGGAGACAGGATGCACTGAGGAATTATTGTACTTTCTGGACATCATAATTTTAGAGGGGTGTATGCTAGCATTCGGATTTTTTATTTGTATTCAGGGTTTTCTTTTTGGGCATGGTACTTTGAAATTAAAAAGCAAAATTATACATTGAGAACAAACATAACTTTTAAGAATGAAAAAAAAACAAAAAACGCTCTTTATATAATTATTGTTCCATTGTCCTGATTTTGTGCGAGAAGGCTGAAATATTTGGGTCAGTCTTACATTGCAATCAAATCATCACTTTTGAGTACACTGATACGTTGGAGCAGTATGGTGCTAATAGAATGGGTGAAGCAGGAAATGTTTGTGCTATTTTCTGATGGTTGTGGGGTGTGTGTGTGTGTGTGTGTGTGTGTGTGTGTGTGTGTGTGTGTGTGTGTGTGTAATTTTTCCATTCCACACTGCTGTCTGTGAATTTGAACAGAACCAGTACCTGGGCCCATATGTAGAACTCAGGGTTAGTTAGTTTAACCCACGGCTATGGGCCTAACCCAGACTAGGACAAAAGAAACCCAAAAACAAAATTAAATTAAAAAAAGGAAGCGAAGAAAGAAAGCCAAATTCCTTCTATAACGGCATCGCCACCTTGCTGGAATGGGCCCGCTTCCTGATTTAAAACAAAAAACAACAGAAAATTTAACCCTAGAGCTAGTTTAGTTCGAGGTTAGACTCTAACCTGGGGCTAAACTCCCTAACCCTGACTTTTACATGCGGGCCCTGTGGTAGCAGGTGACTTTGTGGCTTAAAAAGTTTCAATACGTATGATAGGCGTATAACAGGGCGTTGGAAACTTTTCATCAAATGTGCTAACTCTGCTCGGCAGAAGCGATCACTTGGGTCACAATACAGCATCTGAGGGGTATATCCTCCATACCCCAAAAGGGGCTACAGGAATAAAATATCTTGTATCTTGAGACCCTGGCCAGCATATTGGTCGCATTCTGAGCAGACAACATTATTTGGTTGTGGACTGAAGACTAGTTGGATGGCATCGATCGGTGGCTGTTTGTTTAGAAGCTTTGTCTTGTCCCCGTCTGTTCAGGAATGGACCATAGGCCGGAAGAAATCATATTTCTCTAATATTAGAAGCCAGAAAGTCATGAAAATGTTCGCAATGGCCAAATAAAGCATCCATTTACCTGGCAAACAGCCATAGAGCTTTGAGACAGTTTTCCATCTACAAGCGTGGGGCCTTCAAAGGGGCTATTGCTACCATTACCAGGATTTTTCCACCCGTTTTCGCACAAACACCATTCCACAACATTAGACTTGATTGGTTGTGCTTGTCTACACCTGTTTTTAAATTCTGATCATACCATCTTTGTTATTTTTCAGAAGTTTTTGCTTTTTATATATATATGCAGTTTTGACTCCAATATTTGTAAACATGTCGTAGTTTCTACTGACAAATCACAATGTAGAGCACAAAGACACTCAGCATTCTAACGAAGTGGTTGTGTAGTGTTCCATGCGTGTCTTTCCATTGCTAGTGTTCAGTCAGGTTACCATAGATTCATCATCAAGTGGTTTTGAATTTGGCCTTTCAGATTTCTTTCAGTGGTAAAATAATACGTGTTACTGTCAATTTTCGTACTATCTCTGTTAGTGATGACCTTGTAGAGATGGAATGTCACTAAAAAGCGTTCCATGCTACCTGTAAGGTAGAAGTCACATGGAAGGAATGGCCTTGTGAATTTGGGGGGGGGGGGGGGGGGGGGGGGGGGGGGTTATTGAGTGTTGCAAACTTTGTTGAGAATATGCATTAATTTGTAACTAAATGTTTATGGACATGCATTCAGTCTGTGATGAAGACTGGGAATTACTGTTACTCTGAATGAGATTTGGTAGATTCGCAATTGTCAGGACTTCAAATCTACATAAACCCCAACATAGTGCAGATGTAGTTTGTCTTAGTCCGTGCTTAAACCAACCATTGGCATGCTGGTGACTCTAAAAGATTAAACAAGATGTTTACCAACAAGCCATGTATACCAGTGTTCATGCACATGCTTTTCATTTGTCACAGTGGAGAGTGCCTTTCTCTTTGTGATGACCATGACACTGTGGCTTGGCAGCAAAGTGTTTCATTTCAACCTAACATGGACACTTTTTCTTCTGTGAATATCAAATTTGATTCTGTCTGTGTGTTTTGTCGTCATTTGATGAACTCATTTTCAGTCATTGCACTTGTCAAATAGCTTACCTTTTTTCTGATAGTTTCATGATTTAATTTTGAGCAGAACCTGATATTTGGTTTGATAATAATAACATTTCGCCATTTTCCTTTATGATAGCTTCTTCAAATATGGCTTAAATCTGGTATGTTAAAAGTTTAAGGCTTTTTTCCCCTTAGTAGCAGTCATGTGTGTTGTGACGCCCAAAACAAGTTTAAGTTTTAACAGAGAAAGTGGAGAGAGTTGTTTTGCTCTGTTTCGGTTGGCCCGTCTTCTGCTGAATGTGACAGTGATGTAACTAATTACATGTACATGGTATTGTGAAATTTTTAGTCAGATGCAGGGACAGCCAGTGGTATTGGAAAGGAAATATCATGTACTGCCTGGTGCACTTGTATATATGTACCAGTAAGTGCCATGACACATCTACATGAGTAATGTCGAATGCCAGAGGGAACTCTTCTCTATTGTAATTTCTTTTGGAAATTTAGGCTCCCTTGTGTTTTTGTAAAATGGTTGTGAATTTATTTATGAAATCATTTTGTGAATTTGTTACACAAGATTTTCCCGTATGCTTTATTTGTTTTATGACTTGCTGGCTGTTGTACTTAATAATATGTAAGGCTGCCTAGTGCTGCAGTTTTTAACTTTGTATGTGAACAGTTGTAAACTTTTATGCTTTCATAATGCTCGGCCAAGAACACATTGCAATCTTAATTGATGGCAGTGACACTGTAGACACAGTTCATTTTTCAAATATATTTGTGTGTGTGTGTGTGTGTGTGTGTATGTGTGTGTGCAGAGTTGGAACTGGTTTCTACTGCTTAACATATTTAGCATATGAATACTGTGTGTATATGCACTTTTTTTTATCAGGTCCAAGGTGGCATATTGACCATTACATCATTGGCTAAAATAGAAACATTATGTTTTCTTACAAAGAAATTTGCAACTATTTACTGCAGCTATAGGGAGACCATCAAGTCATTCGTCTGCATCTCCCCCAAATGTACTTTTTTCCTTCCCCCTCCTCCAAAATTTGAAGAAATGGTCTCTGTTCTACCATGCACCTTTTTGGACAGTTCATGTGTGTGCTGCCTTAATGGAAAACAATATTTTTGTAATGTGTGTTGAAATTGTTTTTCTGGCATTACAGCTTATCATTGTACATTCTCACAATAAACCTTATCACAAAGCAGGACCCTGCAGAGATTTTTGTGTGCAGAAATTTTGTCAGTTTTGCAGAATCTCCAAGCAAGACATGTGATTTCATGCATTTGATTGTCATTTGTGTAATCATTTTACCTTAACCTGTTCTTGGCAGTTACATGTTACATGCAAAGAAAAAGCATTTACTTAGGAAGGGCTGCTGCTGTATGCAGTTAGAGGTTGTTAGTTCGTATGTGTGTCACTTGTTCAGAACACAGTGTATTTCAATTCATGTGCATTACCTGTAGAACTGCTTGCATGTGTTAGTTTTTGTGTAAAGGATGCTTTGATTTCAAACAGGGCAAATCCCTGAGCAATTTCAAACATTTCCCACGTGAGTTTTTCAGTTCCTACAATCTTTGCCTATGATCGAAGTGTTCCAACTTTCAAGTGCAACCCCACCGTTTGACTGCCTTTTGTGTTTGCCTTGAACTTTCTAATTCATCCTGAAATTCGTGGCCAGTCAGACTGCTGAAGTGCACTTGAAAGGTGAAACACTTACAACTGTGAGCGCGACTATTAACTCTGCAGATAAATTCTGGAACAAGTTTCCAGTAAAATAAATGATCAGTTGTGGGGGGGGGGGGGGGGGGGGGGGGGGGGGGAACACTAAGGTCACAAACACGCCTGCTAAACTTAAGCATTGTTTTTTGGTATTTTTAATAAATCTTTTTTTTTTTTTTTTGCTGCCACAACTCTTTGCCGACTCCAGTGGTGTCCCTCCCTGGTAATGGGTGGAATCCGCGGAGGGCTCGGAAGTTGGGGCAATTTTTATTATGCATGATGATGGAGATGAGGATGATGGTAAGATGATGCTATGGAGGTCCGTGTGGTTTGGGACTGCGGGACAGGGCCGCATTCCACGCTTCCTGTCATGAATATCCCGGCATTAACCAGGCCCGGGAAGTACGGCGCCTGCGGTGCCGGCTGTGTAATCATCCACATCATAAGACGTGTCATACCAAGGGAAGCACCCCCAAAGTCGCACCCGTGAAGTGGGTGAAGCTCGGCTGTGTGGCAACAGCCTCCCCATTGGGCCCATAGCACACCCGCTCTGGGTAGGAGCCGACCTAGGTAGGAAAAATCCCGCTTGCCTCGGCTGGGACTCGAACCCGGGTCTCCCGGTCCATAGTCCGAAGTGCTAACCACTACACTACGGGGGCCGGTTTTTTAATAAATCTTACCTTGCACGTTTAGCTGCTTCTTGAAAAATTAGAATTGCATGCCCCATCACCTAGCGTCTCTTTTGTTTTTCCTAGTGCCTATGGTATGTGTCATTAGTGATTTTCTTGGCTGTTTGATAACCCTGTGCGTTTGCTTTAGCACTTTTTTCCCCCGAACATTTTCGTTTCTCCTCACTAGCAAGCCATATAATTTTATGTGTAGGTGCAAGGAGACAAAGGGGAACTTCTCCTCGATCTAATCAAAAGCACTAACAAAATGAATGTCTGATTTAGAGGTTTGTTATACAAAAGTGCATAAGAGCTGTTAGTTCACCTGTTGTACACTTACGGTCAGGTAATTGTTGGTTGGTTGGGATATTTTTGTTGTTGGTTTGGGTTTTTTTTGCCGGGTGGGGGGAGGGGGGTATTTATATAATGAAATTTATGTAATACCAGGACTGTCAGTGACACCGAGTGTCAGTGGTGTTATTAACAGAATTTTTATCTCAGAGAAAACATTGTGATCATCTGGATCTATTTTTGCAGAAATTCAACTCCATTATGCACACACACTCTATCGTGTCGTTAAATTTTCACTTTGCTCGTGTTGTGAGATTCATTTTTATGCCTTTTCTTCTGTTCTTTGTTTGCACTTTTATGTTGCAGATCCACATTTGCTCACTCTTCGTAAATAAAATAAAATACATTCCAGAGGCTTTGCCTTTTCTTCCCTTACTTTATTGTAATTGTCAGTGGTGTACATTCTCTCCTCCCTCTCTCTCAAATAAAGTCAACTCAAATCTCTCCATCATGATGAGTAAGTACAAATGTACACATCACATTCACACAAACAAAACATCATCGTAGTGTCTAATGCCGGAGCCGCCCCCCCCCCCCCCCCCCCCCCAAATTTAATCATTGTGAAAATGATGTTCAATGCAATACGTGTACACATTACGGTAGAGGAATCTGTGGAGAGATATGCTGTGAGAAAGCGGGACAATATGACACATTCACTGACCTTAAACTGAGCTGATACTTCACTCTGCTGATGGGTTAGTCACTTACTTGGCGATTACATTTTTACACCAAGTCATCTTACATGGTGTGTATTGTCCAGAGCCTGGATTGATTATTGTTCAATGAATCCATTCAGTCTAATTAGCAAGCAGCTACTTTCTGAACTCAGCTATCATTCCTGATGCACAAAACACAAAAACGCCATATTATCTGGACAATATTGATGAAATGCTCAATTGAATAGCAGACCAGGCTGAGGCAAACACATGTCCCATGTGGAGAGTTTTCGCAATGTCACGAAACTTTTTGTCAAACCCTGCTCTTCTACTCTTAAGTGAAGTAGTATTTTCAAAACAAACAAAATCAATCAATGGAGAGGCAGATATGTATTGTCACTAAATGGTGGTATTGTATTTTGCATCAGAATGTGTCATCAGTGATACTGCTGCCCATCCAGCATGACTGACAGGGAGTCTGACGTTACGTTGTGGTGGTAGAAACGATGCATTTGCTGACACTGAGTGTAAAACCGGTGAATACTTTATCGCTGAGCATCATCCTCTTTCTCTTCGCTGATCAATTTGAGGAGTTCTTCTGCATACTCCCTTTCTTCCTGTAACAGATCAACACACACACACATGAAACAAATGATTGGAGACATCCCTCATGGGCAGATTATGGGGGGAGCAGTCCAACTGAACACTATTCGCTCCAGACTGATGGACAGTCAGCAACTTTTATTTTTACTCCAACTGAATTGCAATGCTACAGACAGAGCCCCCCCCCCCCCCCCCCCCCCCCCCCGAAACCCCCCCCCAAAAAAAAACAACAACAAAAAAACAAAACAACAACAAAGACAAAAACAAACAACAACAACAACAACAACAACTCAAACCAACCACCACCAAAACCCAATACAAACAAGCAGTTGGCATTGCTCTTTTGGCAATGTTCTTCCTCAGGGAGAAGCACACTTAATTTCCCACAGCAAATCATAACAAAATGAAAATAAAAAAGGGCAGAATCCAGCACTTGACAAACCACCACCCACCCATCACCACAAAAGCACACTACCTGGTGCTCCTCTTTCCCAGCCACATCCTTGATCCTCTGCTTCAAGATGGTGTGAAGGTTGAGCTCCGGGCGACAGCACTCGCTCAGTGTGGGCGGGTGATTGCGGGCCAGACACAGCAAGGCAGCCATGACGTGTTCGTGTTCTTGTTTGTGCTCCTGAACCAGGTCACCCAACAGCTGCTCCACCATTCCCATCTGACACAATGTATCTGCGTAAAGCAAAAGACAAGAGTTTTACTCCCTGTGTAGGAGAATAAAAACACAGTCTCTGCAAAGGGTTTAGTGCAAAATACAGTGTCCCCAATTATGTACAGGTGTATGTATTTGTATGCATAAAACTCTGAAATTGACGCACAAATCTGAGAACAGCGCGTCAAAGGGGATGCACGGTTTTGGTCTCGCCATGACAAACAGTACTTTTCCAACACTCTCCCAGAAACTTGATGAACAAAAAGCGATCTGTAACTAGCAGCGGACACTTGAAGCATTGCATTTTAGCTGAGCCATTGTGCATAACAGACATAATCTGACCGCATTAAGCACTCTTGGCACACTTTTTGTCCAGTCATGTTTGGTAAGTGTGCCTGTTCCTCGCCTTGCCCATATGCTGTGGCTGACACATACACCTGTGGCTAATTCGCATACACCTCTCCTACCTGGATACTTTCGTAAACAACAACAGCAAATGGTTTTGACTTTCAGATTTTATTTTTTACACCAAAAGACCATGGACCCTCAAAATTCACAAAGGGACCCTCAAAGGTATGGAGAGAGGGTCCAAGGGACACTTATTTTCAAAATCACAAGGAACGCAATAAACAAATACATTCAGTTGTTGTTGACATTCATGGGCTGAACACTCCAAAGGTAATCACAGCAGACTGACATGATTCTTGTTTGTGACCATGTTCAAGTGCCCCACCACAAGGGCAGCCACACTCTGATTATGGAGGACAGACGATTTTACTGATACTTTTACTGCCATTTGATGTATATTAAAAAAAAAACATCTTGATGTTGTTTATTCACTTATCAAAGTTGCACTCCATACACACACTATATGTAATTTATGCTACATTAAATGCAACATTAAATGCCTTCATCAACAGTCCAAAATAAAATACACAGCAGCTTAAAGCACACACACACACACACACACACACACACACACACACACACACACACACACACACTCACACACCCCATTGCATACACAATCAACAAACTCCCAAATACGAACAAAGGCTACAAACGGGGCACACACACATACACACAGAAATGAAGCACAAAAAAGTACTGAAACACAAACCACAAGCTTCATCAATGTCCTTGCCAACCTTGTACATGCATTGGCGAGAAAAACAGTGACATGCAACAAGCAACAGATGTAAGGCCATTTACCTTTGTGTCTGCTGTTATCTGCACACATGGACCTCAGCAGGAAAGACGCCTTGATTTTCAGTTTTGCGACGTCACTCTGCATGGCTCGCATCAATACTGAGAACCCATCATGCTTCACAAACTCCTCCTGTGCTTTTTCTGAATCCCGCACTAAACCTGGGAAAAAGAGAGAGAGAGAGAGAGAGAGAGAGAAAATGTATGTACGGTACAGAAACAAATTCTATGAACTGGCAGTGGGAAAAATCATTTAAAAAAAGACTGAGATGAATCCAAATTCAATCCCAAGCCCCACTGTTAAAAAATTAAAAAAAAAAAAAAAATCGGCCATCTGTACAAATATACACATTATACAAAAACAGAGACAATACAAAGACATTGTTATGTATGTCTCTAAATGATAAATCTAATAAAATTCCCCCCCCCCCCCAAAAAAAAGCCAAACAAACAAAAAAACAAACAAAAAAACAAACAACAAAAAACAAACAACAACAACAACAACAACAAAACACAGATACACATATGCACACAATTTATATAAAAACAACAAACAACAACAACAACAAAAATACTTACAAGAAACAGCATATAAGGCCTTAATTCTGACTGTAGCATCACTGTCAGTGTCGAGAATTCTCAGTAGTTCTGGCAGAAGCTGTGCCTCCAATATTCTTTCCTGACAGTAGGGGTTGTTCTGTACCAGAACTGCCACCAGTTCAAGCCCTCGCCATCTGATGTCGCTATCACTGTGTGCGAAGACCTTTGGAAGAATTGGGAAACCACCCATCTTGTGAAAATCTGAAAATATTTGAACACAACAGAAAAGTAGAGACAACAATTACATTTACTGTGTTAATTAAAAAACTGTGAAGGTGTTGCAGAATATCACACAACTTTTCACAACACTAGGACAGTTATCATGTGGCCTTGTAGCCTGTAAAGAACACAATGGCAGAGGGCCGGGTTAAACTTGTGCAGCTGCAGCACTCACATTTCTGATTCTCCAAGCATTGTTTAAAACTCAGTTTTCATGGCTTTAGAGGTAAGCGTATGGGTAAAAATGTGCTTGTGAGTGTGTGTGTGTGTGTGTGTGTGTGAGAGAGAGCTCAGAACTTGTCCAAAATTATATACTGCTACATTGCCTTATATACTGACAAGAGATTTTCTAGACCATACACAGCTTACCTACTGCAAAATCAATTTGTTCACACCATTCCTGAAGTTCCTGCAAGCTGTTTACAGCTCCATCAAGTGCTTCTTTGGAAGGCTCTGGCTCTGCGCTGTCTACAAACTCTTTCACTGTTTTGATGCAGGTCTGCATTCTCTCAGCTGGGCTCACGGACATCTCATCCAGAGCCTTAGACAACCACTCTTTTCTCTGTCAACAAACAAGTTCCGTTAGCAAAGACACCAGAATCTGCTGCTACAATTAAAATACAACTTAGGAATTTGACTTAGGAACATTAAGTAACATTATTAAAAAAAAATCTCGACAAGGCCTTTAAATTAACAAAATGCCACAAATTCTAAAGGCAAACCACAAAGAGGAGAAGCCAGAAACAAAAAGAAAAGAAAAGGTAAAAATAAAATTTGCATGTGGTTTCTCAGTCTTCTAATCCATAACCAACAAATGATATTATGATACACAAAGTGAATGTCATGCCCAATTCCAAATTACCTCAGGAGACATTTCGCTGAAGTTTGATGTTCCAGGTGCATCCTCTGCTTTTGTGTTCTCTGCACAGAACTTGAGCAAACCTTTCATGTCCTTAGGCATCCGACTTGGATGATCTCCATCATTGCCTGATCCACCATCTGCCATCTTTTGTCTGAAGTGGTTAGTGCACTGCAGCAGCCCTGTGCATATATAATATATATTAGCATGCACTGTCTGATTCGTAGATGGCTGCTCAGCTGTTCACAAGTCATGCAACTCAAAGTGACCCACTGATGATAATATTCAGCTGAGAACCACCTGCGCAAAAGACAATCAGAATAAAATGACAGCTATTGGGAAACAGCAACAACCAACAACTCTGGATTTTTTATTTAATTCATTTGAACTGTATTACTACTGACTACATTACTCACTGACACATACTATGAACACACCACTACTGCTCTGGACTTTAAAAACAGCACCAGAAGAAAAGCTATCAACTTTTTTCTTAAGAAATCTACAGATACACACACAGAAGTTAAACGCAAAATGTAAACATAAATTATACCTTTTTTTTCCTTCTTCTTTTTTGGTCTTTCCGGACTAAGATTTGAAATTATATGCCAAAGTCTGAGATGATTGTTTTGCGAAAAACGTTTTCAGCAACCTGCTTCTGCTTGTTGTAACGCCAGCACGTCTCTTACGGAATGACTTGCACCAAAAGCGCAGCAAGTTTATTTATTACCAACAGGGTGATTCACGAACGAGAGATCTAGAATATGCTGGCCGTTTCCAAACGTTCCTGGACTGATAATGACAGAAGAATAAACTGATACCTCTTTCCAGAAAACAGTTTCATGAGGCAGAAATCGCAAACCTGAGCTTGAAATTCAGTAGCAGAACCACCAATATAAAATGAAATCTTTAGTAGCTGTCTCGATAGCCCAAGATGTAAACACATGTGGCAGACGCCGGAAATAGGCGATGTTCGGTTGTTCCCCCTTACGTCTTTCTCGGTGGCTCACGGAATGCTCGGGGCCGGTTGGATCTATTCTCTGGCCACATCTTGTGTGTGTTCACTATATATATATATATATATATATATATATATATATCATTGTATTTCATCTCATTTCTCTTTGTAGTTAGTACTTGTGTATGTAGTTTAGCATTACCAAGTCAGTTTGCAAAATGGCATGTTTCAAAATCACCTCAAGTTGTACATGTATGACATTTACATAAACGAAGTTTGATCATTATTAGTTGCAGCTCACATGCACTCCGAGTCTCTCACACACAGGAACAGCAATACTGAAAGACAATCACAAGAAGACATGTTTTTGTTGTTTCTGGAACATTTAATTGCCTCAAAAACACAAGTTGCATTTCGGTTTCACTCAGAACAGATCTCTTTCAGTCTGTGTGTGTGTGTAGTGAGGCACACACACACACACACACGTTGGATGCACTAAAACTACAGGTGTCACTCCAAAAAATTAACACCATAAAGTGCACTTTATACAGTGTTCAGTCAGGCATGTTATGTGGAACAGTGTCAACATGACAGTGGCTTCATGAAGAATATGCTTTAAGTCTCACAGTCACGTCAAACACTTGCTGGTGCAGCACCAAAATAGTACGATGCAGGCCAGACCATGTCAGTCACTTCCAGAAACTGATCAGCTGCTGCACGACCTCCTGCCATTTGACCGTTTACATCGCTTCAAGGCAGTCGTCTATGATCAAACTTTTCCAAGAGAACCAGTCTGGAGAGAAGTCAAGGAAAATGAAACTGATGGAAAAACAACCCCCCCCCCCAAAAAAAAACAAAAAAAAAAAACAAAAAAACAGGAAAAGGGCCCTTTCATAGGGATTCCAATCTTTATGGTGCATTAAGGTGTACATGTTTCTTTTTTCCTAAAAAATTGAATGCTCACAAGTAAAACAATGGCTTGAATTGACCAAAAGCCCAAAAATAAAAAGAAAACGACAAAGAAATAAAGAAAAACAACAGGAAAAAAATGAAGGAAAAGATAAAAGGAAACCCTAATTTCTGAAATGGCTTGTATGCCAGTCTCGTAAACCTTTATCTTACAGGAATATTGGAGCAAAGGAATGAAGAAAAATAGAGAACACGGAGAGTGGCCTCATCCCTTAACGTCGTTTCTCCAAATTTCTGTTATTTGTCCATTTCGTTGTTATTGTTTTCTGTAAGACCTATCAAAGACACTAGAGGAGAGAAAGGGATAACGTTAATTCTTACACGAAATCTGTCAGAGCTACAGAGCTGTGCTACAAATACAGTCAGTATAATTGGATGAACTTCCAAAGTCTAGAAAATGAAGGCATTTGAACAAATTTTTTTGTAAAGATACATAACATGACCGAGTTTTTTTAATGGACGATAACTCTTTCAAAAATTCGGCAAGTGTAAAATCGTGAAACTTACCTCTGGAGCATATGACTACCCATTTCATCTCAAACTAAGAAGCCCTCCAACGAGGCGGTTTAGGATATATATATACTCATCATTACATCCGTGCATACACACATCCACGTCTCACAACTCCCGCCGAAAATAACGCAGCAGCGTAGTGTGCACGTAAGGTGTCTATGACGTAGATTTTGTTACATCACTGTGTGCGTGAAAGAACGTATTGTCTGGAGAAACGTGACCATCTTGTTTCTTATCCCTGAAACTTGCTGCTGCGCGCAGCGAAATCTGCCTCATCCCAAACTCTGCCCCATTAAAAAAGAAGAAAAAAAGAAAAAGAAAACAGGAGAACCTAATTTCTGAAATAGCTTGCATGCTGGACTTGTAAACCTTTATTCCCCCCCCCCCCCCCCCCCCCACTCATCCATGCTCTGAAACCATAAACAAGGATACGGTTTGAGCTGCTCCGCAAAGTTTCTCATGTCGTCTCCAATGGAATCTTGACCTAGCGGGGCCACGACACTCAGCTCCACAATGTGGGACTGCGTCATCGGCTCCAATGTATTTTGGTCTGTCTTACCAGGTTGAAGGAGCTGAAACATTACAAGCACATTCAAGATTTGACTAATCGGTCAATAAAATATCATTTTTATGTGCGTTCTCTCAAAGAAGACAAGATCTGCTCTTAGAGGCATGCATGTCTGCATTTTACAAGAATAGATCTAGTATATTACATGTACACAAAATTACATGGAAACAAAGCAAAGCCAGACGAAGGCACTCTTGTGAAAAAAGAGAGACAGCAGAGGTTCACAGTCATTCCCCTTCATCAAGCTGTCATGCTTTTATGAGTTTAAAAAAAAAGAAGAAGTAAGTTTTGTCACCAGAGGAAAATTTACGCTTTCACTCTCAGACAAGCTGAATTTGTAATTATACAAACAAACACCTGAACTGCCATAATGATGTAATAAACAGTAACTCAAACTGCTCCCTCTCTGCAATGTTGGACTTACTCTGTAAATTTTGGAGACCGTCACTTTCATCCTCCCCTTGTGGAAGAAGTAGCCCCGTGCCACATATTCATGATCCAGTCTGCCAATCAAAAGAACAGATGACACATCTTACTAGCACATCAGTGATTTTAGTGGCTTTCACTACACAGTGTATGATCTTACACTACACATGTAAATTAAAATAAAATAAAGTTAGAAGAGTGTGTGTGTGTGTGTGTGTGTGTGTGTGTGTGTGTGTGTGTAAAATCAGAGAAGAATCTGGCATAATTAACTGTGCAACATGAAAAGAAAATCTTCTCTTACTTGAAACCAAGTTCATTGAGAAATTCTCGAACATTACTTGAGCAGGCCACATCATAGCAAGCTCGAACGAGAGTGTGCCGATTTTTGTCTCCAACCTCGGCTTGTCCCAGGTATCGTATGTGCCTGTAGCAATAAAATACAATTTATAGCCAAACTGTCTGTGATACACACACATTTATAACACTATCAACAGCTTCTGCCTCTGCTGTAGTAGTGAAGTTTATATACCCCCCCCCCCCCCCCCCCAATCTTGTCTGCACAAAACTTTGGGAAGCTTATCACTGATAACACTTCTACTGTTTTTCACTCATACTCTTTGCCTCATACATATCCCAGTGACCTGTATCCTATGCCTAGTGCTTTGTGACCTGCATAAAATTATGTTTTTGTCTATGGGTATGGTGCTAGGCTGAACTTAATTACTAAAGCTGGCCTACACTGTTATACTGAATTACAATGGATAACCGGCCCCTGTAGTGTAGTGGTTAGCACCCGGGTTCGAGTTCCAGCCGAGGCAAGCGGGATTTTTCTACCTAGGTCAGTTCCCACCCAGAGTGGGTGTGCTATGGGCCCAATGGGGAGGCTGTTGCCACAGAGTCGAGATTCACCCACTTCACGGGTGCGACTTTGGAGGTGCTTTTCTTGGTATGATACGTCTTAAGATGTGGATGATTACACGGCCGGCACCACAGGTGCCGTACTTCCCAGGCCTGGTTAATGCCAGGATATTTATGACAGGAATCGTGGAATGCGGCCTTGTCCCGCAGTCCCAAACCACACGGATTTCCATGTTAAATGGGCAAGTTCCATATTTGCTGATCCTGCTTATGGTTTTGGGACACCCTGGACAGTATCGTTCATGAGTGCACCTGTACGCTCGAACTCTTGGGTTATTACCAATACTAATACTAGTATAGCTCTAAATGTGATAAAATGTTGTTTACAGAACATACAAATTTTATGACTCCTGTTAACACTACTGGAGCGCTCAGTGTGGTTGTCGCATCACTGAGTACGCTTCTGTTGGCTCAGTGCAAGCATTACAGATGGTGTCTACGCAGTGTGATGATACTTTGATAGTCACAACGAAAAACAGCTCAGAACGATCTGTGAGCAAAAAAAAAAAAAAAAAATTGTAGCATTAGCCAGTTTAGAGTGGCATCCAAGAAATGTCACATATGGTCAGCCAAAAAACACTTTTGTCATTTTACTTTAATTTGAACACAGTGAAGCACCAAAATACGGTCCTACTAATTACCGAAAACAACGAAACGACCGAAAACAACCGAAAACAACTCTTAATACGGATAGAACGCGGTTCAAACATAGAAATAACAACACACAAACATGATTAAAGGTGAAAAAAGTGGCCTTAAAAAAAGCTAAAAGGAAAAAAAGGTGATATTGGGAGACACGTTAATTTCGTCGTGTTCTCTTGGAGTGAATAAGTACTTTTTTCCTTTAAACTAGTTTAATGCCTCTCTTTTCACCTTTAATCATGTTTGTGTGTTGTTATTTCTATGTTTTAACTGCGTTCTACGCGTATTAAGAGTTGTTTTCGGTTGTTTTCGGTAATTAGTAGGACCCGTAAAATAAGCTAATAGAGCTGTGAACCGGTTCAAAAATCCAAACCGGTTTTTAACCGTTTTTTAAAAACTTCAAACCGGTTTTTTAAACAGGTGTTTTTTTCCGGTTCAGTCATCACCAAAAGGTGTTTGCGGTCTGCACAAAATATTGGCGTTTTATGCGATGCATGTTCATATATATATATATATGTGTGTGTGTGTGTTCAAGTGCATCATCGATCAGGCTGCAGTAAACTGATTGCTAGTCGTCAAAAATAAATCCTGGCTAAACAAACAAACACACAAAACGAACAAACAAACAAGAAAAAAGAGGAGGAGGAGGATGAGAAGAAGAAGTGCGGAAAAAATGTCAACAGCATTACCCCCCCCCCCCCCCCCCCACACACACACACACACTCCTCCTCCCAGCTTAGGTTACAGAGTAGGATACAGACGAGACTACAAGATCTGCAGATACGTTACAAGAATTCCAGCGGCCGCCAAGAAGAAATTAGCAGAAACAAGGAGGAACGGCCCCGTCCTACAAAGTTGTTTCTCCAAACTTCATTTTATTTTGCCTGTTTTGTTGTTATTGTTGCCGGTTCTCCCCTCTCCAAGTTCTACCAATGACACTAGATCCTCTACGACCTCGACGATTAGCCACGTGACTGGGGGTGGGGGTGGGGCCGGGTGGGGGAAGAAGGGAGAGAGAGGGAGAGAGAGGGGTTGGGTGGGTGGGTGGGTGTTTAGGAGTTTAAAGTCCCTTTCCACCACATAAGGGTGATATCAAAAACGGGGCAACGAGAAAAAGGCCAGCACAAATATTTGGCCCCGGCGGCCGGGATTCGAACTCTCGGCCCAAGCATTGGAAGTCCAACGCTCTACCATTCGGCCACCCTGGCTCCCCAGAGAGAGAGAGAGAGACGTCAGTTCCGTGAACTAAACATTTGACGTCAGCCTCAGGCAGGTCGTCATACAGAGAGAGAGAGAGAGAGAGAGATGATGTCAATTCCGTGAAATAAACTTTTGACATCAGCCTCTAGCACTGAGATCGTCTGAGGATGCTTGTTCATGTCTTGTGATTTCCCTGTTGGCTTTGTGACTTCTCCGACTGAATTATTTTTCACATGAAATCTGGAAGATCTAGAGGGCTGATGAAATGTCGGAAGCAGTGACGATACTTGCAGATTTTGTCTGTGAACCAAACATGTGACGTCAGCCTCACGCTGCTCGTCTGACAGATGCTACTTCTTCATATCTTGTGATTTCCTTGTTGCTTTTGTGACTTCCGTGACTGAATTAATTTTGACATAAAATCTGGAAGATCTAGAGAGCTGATGAAACGTGGACTTAAGTGCCTTGAATTGTACTTACGAAATTGCAGTATTGGAACTTTTTTGACTGGCGCTTCTCGCAGAAACATGAAAAAATGTGTTTATCTAAAAGCTCTGTTATTCTTAATACTAAAGCTATAATAGTGCAGTAGTTCACGTCATATGTGCAGTACAGTTGGCACAAGTGACAAAAATACCGGAACGATGAGTAATTTGAAGGAGTCTTTTAATAGATATTTGGCCTTATAATATGCAAACCACCCCTACCTCGGAAACATTTTTCTTCCACAAAACCTGTCAAAGCTACAGAGCTGTGCTACGAAAACAGGCAGTATAATTGGATGATCTTCGCAATTTCAGAAAATGAAGCCATTTGAACATTTTTTTCCGAAAAAATTCGTAACATGACCGATTTTTTAAAATCGGCGATAACTCCTTTGAAAATGCCGCAGGATAAAATTCATGAAAGGTAGGTCTGGAGAAGGTGAAATTCCCATTTTATTTCAAAGTAAAAAGGCCTCCAACGAGGTGGTTTAGGAGATAGCCATCATTACATCCGTACACACACACACACACACACACACACACACACACACATACACGTCAACTCCCGCCAAAAAGGAACGCAGCAGCATAGTGTGCACGTCGAGTGTCTATGACGCATATTTCGTTACGTCACTGTGTGCATGAAAGTAAGTACTGTGTGGAGAAACGTCACAGTCTTGTTTTGTATCACTGAAACTTGCTGCTGCGCGTAGCAAAATCTTCCCCGTCTCATAAAGTTGTTTCTCTATAGAGAGAAACAACTTAAAAAGATGACTTAAAGTAACTTTAGTACGTGTACTATAGTCTATGACCAAAACACCGGTTCGCGGCAACTCGAACCGGTTCGGCGAACTGGTTCAAATGGGAACCGGTTAAAACCGGTAAACCGGTTAACCGCGGCAGCTCGAAAAGCTAACATAAAGAGCTCACCAAGGTGCATCAGCATGGTCTAGGGCTTGTCGAATTCTGAACAAAATGTACTGGCTCTGTTGTGTGGACAGGTTGTTTTCTGAAATGAAAGATGTATCACATGACATCAAACTGAAGTTAATTGTTGTTGCAACTGGGATCATACTTAGTACATGTATTTATGTATAATTTGAAACCTCTGAATCTGATCAATGATGTGATCCAACCCTATGTCAATGCTGTTTCCTCATCCCTCCCCCCCCCCCCTTCGGGCGAGTTAATCGCTTAGTTTAAGTAATTATCTCCGGCATTACAACCGCAGGACCACCACAATATCATCAGTATCTTTTAACTTTACAATGCTGAAGGCGGAGGAAGGAAAGAAGAGGAAACCATTACGTCGACGAAACTCTCGATCATCTGCGACCCTACCAACCATTTATGTTTTCGATTTAGGTTGAGAAAGCATCAAATGGCTTTAATCAAGGACTCTGTAACTACCAATACGTACTGAGCTGATAAACAGCCTCATAATCGCTGAACTGTTCTGGATTGCAGTCGGCATTGTCACAGAGGCCGCGAAGCCTATGGAGCAAAACTTCACAGTGAGCGTCCAAAATGCTGCCCTGTAAAAGAAACTCTTGGTGTGGAGCAACGCTTCGCATCGCTGCGTTGAAAGACGTTCCTGAACTCTCCATCTTCAAACTGTGTACACTGATCGTCAAATATCCGCCGAATACCCTGCTGACGATTCTCTCAATTTCATTTACGATGCCATCTTTGACTGTATAAAGTGTTTTCACAACAAGAGAGCTTTCGTGGATTCGGTTTGCCCTTTCGATCCTCGGTGGCTCAGAGGTCCGGGGCCAAAGTGGGTAAACTGTAATTCTTCGGGTTTGTACTCTGGGATACCCATAAACTTGACTAAATGCTTTGCATGTGAATTAAAGTTCATCGATTGCATCAGTACTCACCCGCATTTACATAATGTTTGTGCATTACTGGTTACATTTTTCATTCTCTGTTTCGAATGTCACCGCTAGTGTATAGATCTCTGTTTTGTCACATTTGCTTCTGAAAATGCATGATACACGTAACATTTAATGTTGTCTCTAGAACAGAACCATGGAAATTAAAACCAAAGTCTTTACTGCAAGAAGTTCAACATTACAATCCAAGAGAAAGCAAACAAACCACCACCAATGATATACCTGCAACTCAGTTCTGTCAGTTCAATGTTAAACTGACGGGAATTTATAATATAACTGCTGAAAAGAGCAACTGCAATGGGGGGGGGGGGGGGGGGGGAGAGACACTGAAAACAAATTGCCCAAATTGGGATAACAAAGGTATTTGAATTGAACTGAAGTGAATCACAAAAACAGCAACAATTTTTCTGCACTGAATCATAGGCGAAATTCTTAAAGTGACAGATGCTCATTTTCAAAGTTTGTCAATAAAGGAAAGAGGTTCATAGATATTGCTGTGCCGTATGTGGCCGGTGTTCATATCAAAGACTGGAAGACAAAGAAGTCAGAATGAAACTGATGAACTGGCAAATTCATAATGATACTAAAATCACTGTTCTGTACTGTGATGACCTCTGAACCTCATCTCCTTCAGTAAGGAAAGAAATGGCCCGAGAAGGCAATACTGATGTCATCCCCTGCAGGAAACACTTCAGCACGATACACGTCATAGCTGAAGGTTACTGCAACACAAATGGATATGTAAGACAATATAAGTATGCACATAATTATCATGCACACAAATGAGTATCCATATCAGTATTTATCAAAGCAAATACAAAATTAGTTAATTAAATCAAAATGGAGTACGTACTTCAAAGTGGGGTCTGCAAATCTCAGTCAACAGCTTTTTTTTTTTCAAAACAGCTAAACAGACCAGTTGTAAAAGGTGCATTGAACAAAACACTCACTAGACTAGCAAATTTTTTTTCACCAATTATTACCTATTAAAGCTCTAAGCTCCCAACAAAAAGCTTTCCGCAGTGTGAAAAAAATTTACAGAGTCGACCGTGCAAGCACAGTCAACTCTGTCACAGTTGCAGAGTCAACCCTGTCCCCGGGACCGTCGCTACTCTAGAGTAGCGACGGTCCCGGGGACAGGGTTGTTGCAGAGTTCACACAGTGTCCAGAAACAACGTGCCGAAAAACTGCCCCCACTTCCTGTCGGGCTCCGTCCACGCTATTGTGCACAATCCCGTCATGCAACCCGGCTTATTATGTGACCACGCCGCGGATACGTCCGTTTACTGAGATGACTGAGCGATGTCGGACATGGCGCAAGCTATGCTACTACCGGTAAGCCTGTACACGTATTTGAAACTGAGAAATTTTGTTTCTTGCGTAAACACTTCAGCTCGAGCTTGCAGAACCAAAAGTAAAACAGCAAGTTGGAGATGTTATTGCCGATAAAACGCGCTTGGCAAATCTGAGTGCCCGCGTGCTCTTCATTTCTCACACATCTCGGCAGATTAAAATAAAAAAAAAAACCTTACCGTCAACATTTGTTGTGCCATTCTGAC
Organism: Batillaria attramentaria; assembly: GCA_018292915.2. Taxonomy (NCBI): domain Eukaryota; kingdom Metazoa; phylum Mollusca; class Gastropoda; family Batillariidae; genus Batillaria; species Batillaria attramentaria. Next base: position 754,157 of record JACVVK020000179.1, on the reverse strand, counting down.
GGTCTGGTGACAGCACGGCACTGATACGAGCAACACTGTCCAAATTCAAAAGTGACACGACTTGTATGGTGGTCACTGCGGACAGTACTGACTCGATCACGGCTGCTACGATGACCACTGCACGGACGGATGACCATTGCAAGGGGATGTGCACAGTAGCATGGACGGACCCCGACAGGAAGTGGGGGCAGTTTTTCGGCACGGTTTTGTCGCTGTTTCTGGACACTGTGTGAACTCTGCAACTGTGACAGAGTTGACTGTGCTTGCACGGTCGACTCTGTAAAAAATTTTCACACTACGGAAAGCTTTTTGTTGGGAGCTTAGATCTTTAACCTGCTCACACACACGTCCTTTCATTTGTGCGCCAAAGCACGGTGGACAACATTTAGGACCTATACATTTACGGTCCTATAATTCTACGGTCAGCCAGCCGACATTTGTCCCATTTACAGTGTTCCTTACAGCTTTCAAAACTGAGGGTCATTATCAGGCCACCTCTGTCAAATTCAGAGGGTCATTTTGTAAAATCGGTGAAGTACAGCCTCAAAATCTCTGCGTCAAATTCTGAAATCTCAGTTTGCGTAATTGATGCACATATGTGTGTAATAGGGAACACTGCATTATAGTTCCCATGGATATGAAAACTCCCCCCCCCCCCCCCCACACACACACAAACAACACACACGTATGCACACAAATTACACAAGCACTTACTCAGATCGCCAGCCTGCAAGGTAATACTGACAGGTTTGCAGATGTCAGAGCACTTCCCCATTGGCGTCAGAACCAAACGTTTTTTTCCCCACCCCTGTATGTACCAGCTGAAATCCATGACTGTGCTTGAACGCTGCCAGAGACAGGTACTGGTGTGACATTCATACCTCAGCCATGAGAGTCTTGCACGATTTTAGAACGAATACGAAGAGTGTGTGTGAAATGTGTGGAATCTTATCTGTGCTCCCAAAACTGTAAAGCGGGCTACTAACTACGAGCTGCGAGGAACATACATTATGCCCGAATCACAGTCGTTGCGCTTGGTGCATCTACTAACTACAAACTGAAGGGCGGCAGATGCGCTGATCTCACCATCTTTGGTGAAACTAACAGACAGTTACCCCAACACAACAAAAACAATGGAATCACAGTAAATTTTGCTTCTTTTTTTTTCTTTTGGTCAACTCTGACTACCTAATGTTAAGATGTTTACACTCTGAGATCGTTCTGAGCTATTTCGGTGGTGTCAAGCATCATACCAAGACACATGCACAAATACATGTCCATTCACAGACAGGCTTGCATTCAGCTGATGGAAGCCAAAATGCAGTAGGCGGTGACAGTGTTCAATGTATGCGACTTTATACCACTCTACCACTATTACAAGTCATGGTATAAAATCCATAATTCACCACATATGGTATAACATTGTACCCATGACAACCACGCGTGAATTTTATGGCTGTACCTAAAGAGTGAACACGTATTACTCCTAGCAGTGTTCCAGCAGTGTGTTCTGGTGAAAGGATTTGCGTCACGATATGACGCGAAAAAGGGACTAAAGAATAATTTACGTCACGACATGACGTAGTTCGACTTCGTACGGAAATGGGGACGAAGGAGCTTTGCCGGTCGCTTGACGTGGAATTGTTGACATGCAGCTATCTGCAGCACCCTATACCGGGCCCTCATTGGTTGTTCAGATCACGTGGGTCAGACAGTACTTCCGGTCGTCTGCTACAGCCTGGTGTGATGCTACTTGTACATTGGATGTTTACGAGTGCCAGTCATGCAGGAATAGTCCGGCAGTGTTGTGACATTAAAACCGCATGTACATGTGCGCACGGTCCACTGATAGATGTACATGTATGTGTTCAATATGTTTCTCTAAGCTCGGTATGTCAAATTACCATGTAGATCCAGCACATATCCGCAAATTTGTCATGTTTTAGCTAGGTTTGGGTTTTGTTTTGTTTTTCAGTGCAGGCATTTCTTGAAACCTTACACCTGTAGCATCTATACTCGCATTCATTCAATGTGTGTTTTCTTTTGTAAACAATATTTTTGACACTGTTGTGTTGAGTGCTCTGTAACTGGCTGGCAGATTTAATTGAGGCCATAAATAACTAGCCTAACTAGTCAGTTTCACCAGTGTACTTCTGTCCTTTGTTGTAAAATGTGTGTGTGTGCATTGAGTTTTATTTAAAGAAATGTGCCATACAAACATTTATTCTTCTTATTATTATTAATTCAGTGGTCACTATGTTAATGGTTGTTCCCCCCCCCCCCCCCCGAACATTTTTTAGATTTTTTCCCCACATCTGCACCCATCTCCATTTGTTGTCACTTCAACGCCGTGTGAAAGCGACAAAGAATTTCCAAAAACATGCAATTTCGGCGTGATAGTAGGATCTGAAGCATAAGCAGGAGTGAGTGGCTTTGAATTAGTAATTCAGTGATGAACGGAAGCAGGTTCAGAAACAGATGGAGACGGCTGCAGATGTTTGTAAAACAAATGGAGGTGGGTGCAGATGTGGGAAAAAAATCTAAAAAATGTCGGGGAAAAATGTTTATTTTTTTCGCTCAAACGTGTTTTATTCGTGCTCCGGAATGCATGAGGACACTTTTGGCATGAAAATTTTCAGTCCATTTGGCACTGGGAATTTGCGCCGCTGATCTAGGATTTAACCCAGTTTTGCAGCTTGCCACAAGCAATATAGTCTTAGTAGGTATTCGCATCCTCTGGAAAGCGTAAGTGTTTCGCGTCAAACAAGCAGTATGTCCGATGTCCTTGCGATTGCCCTCTGCCGGAAGTAGGAAGTGAACGATTCAACCAATGAGGGCCCGGTATAGGGTGCTGCGGATAGCTGCATGTGAATTGTTGATCTTTTGCTGCGTTTTATCAACAAGCGGTCGTGTTTGTGACAAGCGTAAGGCTAGTTCCAGTTCTCTACTAAGACGGAGGCTTCGAAACGGACCAGCTGACTTCTCAAAGCCTATGGACAAAGCGAGGTAAAGCACCTCAGTCAGTGATGTCGCGTGAAGCATTTGGATTGCCGATGTCAGCTTTCAAATCAAAGAAATGCAGGTAGGGACATGGTATAAATAATTTTCCCAATTCGCTGCCCCCAATTACGAAAAATACACCACACTCGTTTGTTGATTTCGACCGTAAAACTGCTCGTTAAAACTCGCAGTTTTACGGTCGGAATCAACAAACGTGTGGTGTATTTTCCGTAATCGGGGGCACCTCATTGTGAAAACTATATGTCAGGAACCAGATTGCTATATTTTAAATATTCATTGTAATTTAAATCATAACAAGTACTACTGTTCCTGCCATAACTTAATAGTGAGTTGTGTTTTTACTAGAAATGATAGAATTCTGAGAGCGTAGATGATGACGTCAAACGGTCAGTGTCACTGGAATTTCGTATATTGCTTCCGTCAGCAAAAACTGTGACGTAAAAGAAAAACGACGTCTGTTCGGAGAGAGATGTATGAGCGGAAAACCGTCAAGAACAGTGAGATTGAATAGCCCTTTTGACGCGGGTTGTCACTGCTGCCGATGTATTTGCCCTACTGATTGTAGGGCGGTCCAGTCCGGACAAGTTCAGGGTTCAGGTCCCAAATGATTGTAGGGGAGGTTGAACTGGGTTGCTGAAGGCCCTGGTGTAGCGCCGCAACGCCAGGAAGTTGCCGTCGGACTCTCATACTAGCTACGTCAGTCTCTACATCAGGACAAGTGTCGCCGACAGCCACGAAGAAGGGACTACTTCAACTCTGTCTTCGTGGGACTGCTCGCCTTCTTGGGCCGTGTATAATAAACTCATAAGTATACCCGAACTGTCGTTAGAGCCACATTCGTAAACAGTCAAGGACTGAAATTGTGTAATACTTTTCATACTTTTCTTGAGAGCACTGACAGAGTGTTTTATAAGTCGGGTTTCAGTAGCCGTGATAGACGGTTAGAAACCGCGCGCATCTCTTTGTTTTGTATGGGGTAATACATGTTTGTGTGATTGTACTTGTATAGGGTAATAAATGTTTGTGTGATTGTACCCTAGCATGCCCCTGTGTAACTGTACACGATTGCGTGTGGTATGTGCGTGACTGTGATTGTGAGAGTGAATGTCTGTTTACACGGAACGCAGGACAGGGTCGTGACAGCGATACTCAACTTTCTCTTCTACAGACTTCTGTATACATGTACTATATGGTGGAAAAGGACGTTAAACCCCCAAACACCCACCCACCCTCTGTATACATGTACGCAATGTGAGATGATCCCCATTGCACCCAGATGTGAGTGATTTGAGAGTGCCAGCATGTCTTCTGCAATCCAGTGGCCAGACCCATTTATCAAATGGGATGAGTGGTGGAGATGGGGGTTGGGCAAGTTCCACGCAGCACAAGACGAAGGCTTTCACTGGCTGCTGGGTCAGTGTTCGTCTTAAGAAGATTGTGAGTCTATGCCCGGAACACACGAAATGTGATATGTGTAACAGTGCTTGTCATGTCCTGCAGCCAGGAAGATGTATACACCTTCTTGTGCCAAATGCATTTTTACCAACTCTGTGCTTTATTTATTGCAAAATGCACCCCTGTACTTATCATTAGTATACCAACATGTGACTTTTCTACTGCAAAATGCAAAACACCAATACGACCCCCTGTACTTATCATAAGTATAGACTATTTCGATAACTTACAAACTGTTCCAAAAAGAAAATGTGTTTTATGTGGAGCCTAGCAGTCTTTGAACGTGCTTTTAACTATGTCACCATGTCATCTAGCATCTCACCAGAGTGAAGCTGTCAGCAGCAGGTCCATCCACATAGATTTCTTTAATAAAACCTACTTCTTTGCCACCAAGAATTGCAGGGCGAGGGAAAACCTTGCGCATCAGATGACCGGTGAACATCAGTTTGGAAATCCTGCAAACAATGCAAACAAAACTGTAGTACTGCATAAATATAGGAAAGTTATTTTTGGGGATTTTTTTTTCTACCGAGTGTCCACATGCATACACTAAGAAAGTACATGTATATATATAACAATCAATCAATAAATGAAATACACACCAGTGAAAGAAGAAATGTGGATGGGCCATCAGCTTTTCCTCAATGCCAGGTTCCATCAGATCCTTCACTTGGGACAACCATTCCAGGTTAGATTTGATTCCCAGCATCGGTCTCCAGGCAAGTTGCACAGGGGAGAGAATCTCCTGCATCTTCTTCATACTCACAATGGAACCCTGTCCCTAAATGGAAAAAAAAAATTAAGAAGAAAAAATAATGCCCAACGATAAAGTGTTTTAAGAAAAGATTCTTGGAAAGCTGAGTGCTTTATTGTCAATGGCAGCATTGCAGTGAATCTTATCTGTATGTCAGCAGTAAACGTCTGGGAAGCATGGATTAAGAAGGTTTCTGTGTGTGTGTGTGTGTGTGTGTGTGTGTGTGTGTGTGTGTGTGTGTGTGTGTGTGTGTGTGTGTGTGTGTGAGAGAGAGAGAGAGAGAGAGAGAATGATAAAGCTTTGTTAATCAAGCACTGAGGCCCGGGTTACTGTTTCACAAAAAGCTATCACACAATCTGTCATTGCAAAATTAACCCTGGTCTTAGTGAGAATGGAATATTCCAGACTATCTCTTTGGCTTTTTCAGTACAAGACGAATCAATTCAGTAAGACCACGGTTAAGAGAGAGAGACAGAGAGAGAATTTTGCTGCTGGGATACAAGGTCACTTGATGAAACATTTCAACAGTTTCAACTGACAACAGAGAAGGGTGCTTACAAAAAAAACTAGAGCGGCAGAAGCCTCCATGGCTCCCTTGTGGCATGGGTCAGGGTCATTCAAAAGAGTGTGTTTGTAAAAATCTTATCACTTTCTATCATCAAGCCAAGTAAGGTGTCTCTGGTGTTCTTAGTTCCTGGCAATATTACAGTTTTCCCCAAAATTGTTTGTATGGCCTTGACGTTGGGTCAAGGTCATTCAAATGAGATCTCATCAATGTATATCATTATGCCAAGTTTGACGCCTCTAGTATTTGTAGTTTCTCCGAAAATGGTACATGTATGTTGAAATTCACAACAGCCACCTTGAGTCAAGGTCATTCAAAAAGCTATGTCTGCATAGGTCTCATTGCTGTTTATCATCGTGCCTCGTTCGGTGCCTCTGCTGTTTCTTGTTTCAGAGAAAATGCCAACATTAACGTTCCGCCAAAACAGTTTGCATGGCCTTGACCTTGACTAAAAGTCATTGAATACAGCTATTTTCAGTAAAGTTGTTGCCAATGTTTCTCATCATGCAAAGCATTGGATTTTTCTAGATTCTGAGAAAATGCAAATGTAAAATTTCCAAACAGACTGCTTTAATGACCTTGACCTTGAGTCAAGGTAATTTAAAATGGTATGTATGCATGGGTCTTATCAATGTCTATTAGCAATCCAGGTTTGGCGCCTCTGCTTTTTTTTTGTTTTTTTGTTTTGTTGAGAAAATGCCAATGTTACGGTTTCACAAAAATAGCCTGTATGGCCTTGACCTTGACACAAGGCATTGAATACATGTACATCTGCAAAGTTCTTATCAATGTCTATCATCATGCAAAGTTTCAAACCTCTGGTGGTTGTAGATTAAAAGAAAATGCCAAATGTAAAATTTCCAAACAAACAGCTTTAATGACCTTGACCTTGAGTCAATGTCATTAAAAATGACATATTCTGAAAGGTCTTGCGGCTGTCTATCAGCATGCCAAGTTTGGTGCCTCTGCTGTTTGTAGATTCTGAGAAAATGCCAATGTTAAGGTTTACTTTGGAAACGCGCACACACACACACACACACACACATACACACACACACACACAGAGACGAGGGTTATTACATAGACTCCCTTTGTTACACAAGGAAGCTCCCCCCTCCCCCCCCAAAATAAAAAATTATATATATATATACAGCCGCACTCGCCTGAGCGAAACACGCTTAAGCAAAAAACTCGGATAATAGAAACCAAAACCAATTCCCCGCCAGACCCCCCTCTTTGTAAGACTATTTCTAATTCGGAATAGCCAAACTCTGTCAACTACAGGAGCAAAGCCTCCTTGGCTCACTTGTGAGATGGGTCAAGGTCATTCAAAAGAGTATGTTTGTAAGGCTCTTATCTTTAGCTGTCCTGACGTAAGGTGTCTCTTGTGTTCATAGTTCCTAAGAAAACGGCAAATGGCAATATAACAGTTTTCCCAGGACAGCTTCTGTGACCTTGACCTTTAGTCAGTCATTCAAATGAGATCTGTAAGTGAAGAGCTTATCAGTGACGATCATTATGCGAAGTTTGATAGCTCTAGTGTTTGTAGTTTCTGTACAAATGGTAATGTAAAATTTCACAACAGATAGCTGTAGTGACCTTGACCTTGAGTCAAGGTCATTCAAATGGGTATGCCTGCATAGGTCTCGTTGCTGTCTATCATTGTGCCTTGTTTGGTGGCTCTGCTGTTTGTTGTTTCCAAGAAAATGCTAACGTTAAAGTCTCCGCAAAACATGTTGAATGGCCTTGATCTTGACTCAAGGAAATTGAATACAAGAATGCCAGTACATGTTTTGTCAATGTCTATCGTCATGCAAAGTTTGATGCCTCTGGTACCCCTACATTCTGAGAAAATGGCTATTTTAAATTTCCAATGAGACAGCTTTGATGACCTTGACCTTCAGTCAAGGTCATTCAAAATGGTATTTCTTGAAAGGTCTTACTGCTGTTTATCAGCAAGCCAGGTTTGGTGCTTCTGCTGTTCATTGTTTCTGAGAAAATGCCAATGTTAAGGTTTTGGAAGGTTTTCCGCAAAACAGCTTGCATGGCCTTGACCTTGACTCAAAGTCACTGAATACAGGTATGTCAGTAGAGGTGTTGCCAATGTCCATCATCCTGCAAAGTTGGATGTCTCTGGCTTTTCTAGATTCTGATAAAATGCCAATGTAAAATGTCCAAACAGACAGCTTTAGTGACCTTGACCTTGGGTCAAGGTCAATCACTATTGTACTTTTTGAAAGGTCTTACGGTTGTCTATCAGCGTGCCAAGTTTGGTGCCTCTGCTGTTAATTGTTTTTGAGAAAATGCCAATGTTAAGGTTTTGGAAGGTTTTCCGCAAAACAGCTTGCTGGCCTTGACCTTGACTCAAAGTCACTGGATACAGGTATGTCAGTAAAGGTGTTGCGAATGTCCACCATCCTGCAAAGTTTGATGTCTCTGGCTTTTCTAGATTCTGATAAAATGCCAATGTAAAATGTCCAAACAGACAGCTTTAGTGACCTTGACCTTGGATCAAGGTCAATCACTATATGGTACGTTTTGAAAAGTCTTACGGTTGTCTATCAGCATGCCAAGTTTGGTGCCTCTGCTATTAATTGTTTTCGAGAAAATGCCAATGTTAAGGTTTTGGAAGGTTTTCCGCAAAACAGCTTGCATGGCCTTGACCTTGACTCAAAGTCACTGAATACAGGTATGTCAGTAAATGGTATGTCAATGTCCATCATCATGCGAAGTTTGATGTCTCTGGCTTTTCTAGATTCTGAGAAAATGCCAATGTAAAATTTCCAAACAGACAGCTTTAGTGACCTTGACCTCGGGTCAAGGCCAATCATTATAGTATGTTTTGAAAGGTCTTATGGCTGTCTATCAGCAGGCAAATTTTGGTGTCTCTGCTGTTTGTAGATTCTGAGAAAAGGCCAATGTTAAGGTTTACTGCGGACACACCCACAGACAGACACACACACACACAGAGACAGACGACGGAGGGTTATTACATAGACTCACTTTGTTACACAAGTGAGCCAAAAAGTAGCTAACTCAAACACGGATATCTCAAACGTGATTTTGACAGATAAGCCGAACTCTAAACACTGCCGGAGAGACTTTTTTTTTTTTTTTTGCTTGAAAATCACGTCGGGAACATATTTCGTCACGGCTATAATTATCCTACGGAAACGAACCACAGACGTATAGATCTATACGTCGATGAAACGAACACGTCACCTGTTTTTATGTTGTTTCCATAGTAATGGAAACAACATCATAGGACGGGCTAAATTTTCCACGTTCATGGGCAAGCATCTGTGGTACAAACGCACGTCACTGCCGATCTCCCGCAGAGACGATTTTGCAAGTGTAACTCT
>JACVVK020000179.1:552500-740000 GCA_018292915.2 Batillaria attramentaria | reverse complement strand
ACTGGTGTCTACCCCAGTGACATTGCCGCGAGTACATGTGACAGGGTCTATCGTGCAGCTGGCCATAAGAGCAATGGTTTACACGGAGACGTTACCTGTGGAGTACTTGAAGTTCGGACTGACATTACCGTGTCTGGGACGGTTTGTACGCCTGTTACTGAAGTTACCTGCCAGTTTGATACCGTAAGTAACAAGTCCTGTGATACTCGTTTGCCCCTGTATCTGTTAGGTCATTCACACAGGGAAAACATCAGAAGTGACAATGTCGACGTGTTTTTAAACTCTCCCTTTGCAAATAATGACATTGACACTAGTGCAAAGAATTCTGTCAGATATGTCAGCTCCACAAGTGCTAATCTTGGAGAAGGTGCCAGTAACGTGTTGTCTACTGAAAATACAAATTCTGACGTTAACCAAATGTCCCACCAAAATGTTCACCACAATCCAGAGTACGGCGCTACCGATACCGGGAGCTATCCTGCTAACAGGCACTGCGAAATTGTTGACACATTGTGTTATTTACATGATGAGTGTATTAGTCACTACCATGCTGACAGCAAAGAAGAAAATCGAGTTAAAGGTGTTAGCAGTGCTGGGTATACTAGCGATGCTTATGCTGAAAGAAAATACGGTGAGCAAAATGACAATAACATATGGTGCCGCAGTGCGGATTGTGATGAGGTTACTGTTAACTAGAGAGGCAGAAGCCTCCATGGCTCCCTTGTGACACAGGTCAAGGTCATTCACAAAAGTATGTTTGTAGAGCTCTTATCACTATCCAGTATCATGCTAAGTGATGTGTCTGGCGCTCTGAGTTCCTGGCAATATTACAATTTTCCCCGAAACAGTTTGTACAGCCTTGACCTTTGGTCAAAGTCATTCAAAAGAGATCTTATCAATGTCTATCATCATGCCAAGTTTGATGCCTCTAGCATTTGTAGTTCCTCCGAAAACAGTAATGTTAAAATTCACAACAGACAGCTTTAATGACCTTGACCTTCAGTCAAGGTCATTCAGAAAGGTAGGTCTCATTGCTGTCTATCATCATGCCTCGTTTGGTGCCTCTACTGTTTGTTGTTTTGGAGAAAATGCCAAGGTTAAAGTTTCCCAAAAAAACGCTTGCATGACCTTGACCTTGACTAAAAGTCACTGAACACAGGTATGTCTGTAAAGGTGCTGCCAATGTCAATCATCGCACATAGTTTGATGCTTCTGATTCTTCTAGATACTGAGAAAAGCAAATGTAAAATTTCCGAACAGACTGTTTCAATGACCTTGACCTTCAGTCAAGGTCATTTAAGATGGTATGTGTGCATAGGTCTTATCACTGTCTATCAGCATGCCAGGTTTGGCACCTCTGCTGTTCATTGTTTCTGAGAAAATGCCAATGTTAAGGTTTCACAAAACTATCTTGTACGGCCTTGACCTTGACAGAAGGTCACTGACTACATGTATATCTGTAAAGTTCTTATCAATGTCTATCATCATGCAAAGTTTAAAACCTCTGGCATTTGTAGATTACGAGAAAATGCCAATGTAAAATTTTCAAACAGAGAGCTTTAGTGACCTTGACCTTGGGTCAAGGTCATTCAAAATGATATGTTTTGAAAGGTCTTGTGCTAGTCTATCAGCATGCCAAGTTTGGTGCCTCTACTGTTTGTAGATTCTGAGAAAATGACAACGTTAAAGTTTTCTGGACACACACACACACACACACACACACACACACACAGACAGACGACGGAGGGTTAATACATAGACTCCCATTGTTACACAAGGGAGCCAATAAAACCGGTGGTGTAACTCTTGGTGTTAGCTATACTGGTGCCTCCCACACAGACACCGATGTTGGGGTTGGTAACGGTAGTAACATGAAGTATGCTACCGCTTGTAGTTTTACCGTCCACACGATGAATGGTGATAGTGGTATACAGTGTAATGGCTGCCATGCTGATGATGGTTACAAAAGCTGTGAGCATGACAGCGACGCTCATGCCGTGGGGGAGGCAAACAGGTATGGCGACGATAAAAGGGGTTCCAGTGTTGCTACTACAATGTTAGATAACACTGAAAAGAATAAAGACACAGGCAGTATCAGCGACATGGTTAGAGCGTTACTTGTAACGAGTGAGTATAACACGTCCAATGCTGACATATTAAGTACTGGCGGTTTGCATGAGACCGACACTGTGGTTGATGATGTTGAATGTGAATTACTACATAGCCATAGCAGACAGGACGTTGCCCCAGCCAACGACGAGTTCCGTTATGCTCAGGCTGGCCGCGATGCTGGTATCGAAGGAAATGCTAGTGTTCCTGAACCTAAATCAGCCCATGGCATTCATACGGTTGACCCACTTACGAGTGCACAGCGCACAGTAGTCAGTACACAAAATGAACTCTGCGGTAACCAGTCACCGCGGCCGGCTCGGGCACGGGAACTACATGGCAATGTTGAATCGAAAGTAAGCTGTCTCGCTCTTAACGTATGTGGGGTGATGTCAAAGCTTATGTACCCCCACTTTGTACATTTTCTGTCAGAGTATGACATCATTTGTCTGTCAGAAAGCAAATTAGATGATACAGACACCATAGACATCCCTGGCTATGTATCCTTCTACAAAAATAGATGTCGCTATCGGCGGAAATCAGGAGGAGTACTGGTATTAGTCCGTGACCCTATAGCAAAATTTATTACGGTATATGAAAGTAAGTCATATAAAACTAGGATAGATACAACACAGCATAGATATTATCAGTTTGTTGATCACGAACTCTGTGACAATACTCTTTTCTTCAAACTGCATAAATAGGTAATAGGCCACGATGCACTCTTTGGAGCATGTTATATACCCCCAGAAGGCTCAGAGTATGAAAACAAAGATGTTTTCTGTCAGATAGAGAGCGCTGTACTAGAGTTAGATGTTGAACATGTGTGCCTTATGGGAGATTTTAATGCTAGAACGGGTATGCTGAACGATTCTATTGGTGAAATTGATCATGAACCCTTGTTTGTGGACATGAACATGTCAAACATTGGAACTCGTGTGTCACAAGACGTTTGTATTAACAACTACGGGTATAAACTTATTGATCTTTGTAAAACTATTGGTGTTCGTATAGTTAATGGCCGAGTTTCTAAAGATAAGGGACTAGGGAAAACTACATGTAAAAATGTTAGCGTGGTGGACTACGCACTCCTATCAGAAAAGCTCTTCGACCTTATCACTGAATTCCAGGTTTGCGATTTCAATGAAATCTTTTCAGATGTGCACTGCGCCATCGAGTTGCATCTACACAACTTAACTAAGCCTGCCGAAGAGGTGTCCCAAAGTTCTGAAAACCCTAGCCCAACAACGATCTTAAAAAGGCCAAAATGGAAAAATGAATATAAAGAAGGATTTATTGAAAATCTAGATGTCCAACGTATTAACTACGTTCAGGAAACGTTAAATAACCTCCTAGAATGCGAGATGGTAACGCTAAAGAATGTAGATGACGTCACTACTGAGATCTGTGGGATTATGAAAGAGAGTGCACAAAAAATGGGGTTCATAACGGCATCAACTGCAATAAGGAAGAAAAAACCCGCTCGTAAAGCTGGCACACAGCCGTGGTTTGACAATTCATGTGAACGAAAAAGACGGATTTTTCAAAAAGCAAGACACAGAACTAAAACAGATAAAAGCTTTGACGCGATACAATCGAAACGTCAGGCGGCCCATGACTATAAAAAACACATTAAATTTCAGTTTAAAAAATACAAAAAAAGAATTCAATAAAAAGTTACGCTCCTTGAAATCTAATGATCCAAAAAGTTACTGGAAGATAGTGAACGGAACCCAGTCGGAAAAACATGAAACAACATCCTCTATAAGTAGTAGTATATTTCTTGAGCATTTTAAAACGCTAAATAAAGAGCCTGAAGCCTCAAATGACGTTTCTGAATCTTCGTCTGCAGCTGTATTCTCAGCCGATACACTGAACAAACCATTTACATCAGGGGAGGTTAAACAGTCACTACAGTTATTGAAAAACAATAAAGCTTGTGGCCAAGATCAGATTATCAATGAATTTCTCAGAGCAGCGGAAGGCAAAATGCTAGAAGTATTTACATCTCTTTTCAACGTAGTGTTGTACTCGGGAAAAGTACCCTCTGATTGGTCCGTAGGCGTCATCAGACCAATTTATAAACAAAAAGGTAATATAGACGACCCAAATAACTACCGGGGAATTACGATACTTAGTTGTTTTGGGAAGCTCTTTACTAGTGTTCTAAACAATAGACTACAGTCATTCCTAGACGACAGGCATACCATTGGTGAGGAGCAAGCCGGTTTCCGCTCCGGATACTCTACTACTGATCACATATTCACACTCCATTGCATTATCGAGTATTTCTTGTCAAAAAAACGTAAGATATATTGTGCCTACGTGGACTACGAGAAAGCATTCGACTGTGTGGAGCGTGCGTTCTTGTGGCAGAAACTTGTAAATAACGGTATAAAAGGGAACATTCTGTCGGTAATTCAAAACATGTATAGTCGTGCAAATTCCTGTATAGTAGTAAATGGTCAGTGCTCAGATTTCTTTACATGTTCGTCTGGAGTTAGACAGGGGGAAAATCTATCTCCACTACTATTTTCGTTGTTTCTTAACGATCTTCATGGTCATTTGTCTCAGTCTGTAGCTGGTCTGCCTCTACTGAAAAGGGGGGCCCGCGAGTTGAATTTAAGTGACGAGGATGAAGACACTTTATTCAAAATGTTCTTATTACTCTACGCAGACGACACCACAATATGTTCTGAAAGTCCCCAAGGTTTGCAAAAAGCACTAGACTGTTTGTACTCATATTGCAAGAAGTGGAAAATTAATATAAATACTAGTAAAACAAAGATTGTTGTATTTTCGAGGGGAAAGATTAGAAATATCCCAGTTTTCACGTACAACGATCAAAGAGTTGATGTTGTTTTCGATTTCCAGTATTTGGGACTCACATTCAACTATAACAATACATTTAGTGTTGCACAAAAGCGGCTGTTTGAAAAAGCCTCTAATGCCATGTTTGCTGAAGAAAAGCAAAAAATTGTTTTTATCTCTAGATGTACAACTGGAATTGTTTGACAGAATGGTTGTCCCAATTCTGTTGTACGGTTGTGAGGTCGGGTGGCCTGGAATGGTTGATCTTGCCTCGAAGCTACAACTAAAGTTTTATAAATATATCTTGAAACTGGGTAAATCTACTCCAACGTGTATGGTGTATGGAGAGATTGGCAAGTTCCCTGTTGAGGTGACTGCAAAAGCTCGTATGCTGAACTTTTGGTACAGGTTGGTGAGAAATAAAAATAGTAGTAAACTTTCATGTGTTATTTATCGGTTGTTGTATAAGGCATATACTGAAAATACCTACGCGCCCAAATTTATTGTATCTGTGGAAAAGATCTTGCAAGGCCTCGGTTTAAATGGTTTTTGGATCAACCAAAACGAGCTCAATTTCACGCAAAAATGGTTCAGTAGTAAAGTAAAACAATGTTTACAGGACCAGTTTATTCAAAGCTGGTATTCTGAAGTACAAACAAAGGAAAGCTGTTACAATTATAGAATATTCAAAACCTGCTTCCGTATGGAAGAATACATAACACGCCTGCCAACGAACTTAGTCCAAACATTTATTCGATTTAGAACGCTTAACCATAGATTGCCTGTGCAAGCAGAGAGATTTACAGGCACCGAAAGACGAAACCGAGTCTGCACTAAATGCGACAGTGCCGATCTGGGCGATGAATTCCATTACATCTTCAAATGTAGTTTCTTTGCTGTACCAAGGAAGAAATTCATCAAAAAATATTTCATACACAGGGGGGAAACACGTTGAAATTCAATGAATTATTCTCATCTACTAACAATTCAACCCTGTTGAAACTTATACACTTCATAAAAATAATAATGCAAGAATTCTCACGTACTTAACCGGCGCGTATTCCCTTCTTTATAATTTCTTCTTCTTTTTCCTCTGCGTTCCCGCTATAATTTAATTTATATCGTCTTTTTTGTGAATCTCGAAAGAGGGTTTTTTTTTTTTTTTTTGGTGCTTCTCTGCCTACTGCCTAGATCCTATAAGCGGATATCCAAACGTCATTCTGGGTCATTGTGTTTGTCAGACAGTTTGTGTAGCTGTCAGTATTTGGAGCAATTCAGTCATATTGTTGCTCTTCTAAGGGAAGGTGCACCACACCACACCCCCCACCCTCTCGCTCTCTCTCACTCACACACACACACACACACACACACATCCTGTAATATTGCATTTACACTGTATCTTGAATGATCATTGATTTGTAGATTTATTCCGTGTATACTGTTTGTTTGGAATGCGCTTCTTTGTAAACGAGTCTGTATTTGTGTGTGTGTGTGTGTGTGTGTGTGTGTTCTTATTTTTGTTCTGTTTGCTATATCAGTAGTCTTCTTTGTCAATGCCTTGTTTTCTTTCTTACTTACGCATGCTTTGCTTTGTTTGATTGTGTTTTATTTCTGTTGCTGTAGTCTTTTCGGTTTATGTTTTTGTTATAGTTTTTTTTTTGTTCTTATTTTTTGTTCTGTTTGCTATATCAGTAGTCTTTTTTGTCAATGCCTTGTTTTCTTTCTTACTTACCCATGCTTTGCTTTGTTTGATTGTGTTTTATTTCTGTTGCTGTAGTCTTTTCGGTTTATGTTTTTGTTTATATTTTTGTTTTGTTTTTCTTTCTTTCTTTTTTTTCCTTCTCTCTCTCTCTCGCTCTTCGTCTTCTTCACATGCCCCCAGAGGGTTTTGAAGAATGAATAAATAAACGAAACGAAACGTTAGACGTTTCAGCGGTAGGATGGTAGATTTCTCCCCCCTCCCTCCACTGTGGCTTGTAGCCAATATAGGGCAAGGCGGACTTGTCCACTGGCATACAAAGCACACATCTCCTAGATCTAGGGAGCGCTCTCAGCTTTACTTACTTCCCCTACTTTCAAATTGACCTGATTGAGCGCATGTTTTCGGCTTTAGCGACGCCTTTGTTCCTTTTCTATATTAAATGTAATTACATGACATTACACCTAGGCAGTTGCTCCTTCTAAATTATTTAGTCTTTTTCCGCTGAAACCTCTTGCAGAGCTTTAGGGTAGCGACGTCTGCTAGTACTGGAGACGCACCAGATTATTCTGGGGCAGCCTTTTAGTGCTGGTTGGACGCTGCAGCCCTCGTGGGTATCGCCGCATGCTCACCTGATGAGGGTCCCATTGACCCGAAACCATGGTCGTGAGCGGCTAAAATCACCAATTCATATGGCCTTGCTTGTACCGACCATTTTCCTCCCGGTGGGAGGGGAATGGGGGCCCTATGAATGGTGAGATACCCTTAGATCTGTTAGACGTTTCAGCGGTAGGATGGTAGATTTCTCCCCCCCTCCCTCACCCCCCCCCCTCCACTGTGGCTTGTAGCCAATATAGGGCAAGGCGGACTTGTCCACTGGCATACAAAGCACACATCTCCTAGATCTAGGGAGCGCTCTCAGCTTTACTTACTTCCCCTATATATATATATAATCATTCAGATGCTATGACAACAGCTCTGATCAGTGAAGGAATCAAGATGACTTGAGTTTCCTGCACAACAAACAGGCAAAAGCTTTCTGACAGAGCACAACACACCAAGCATCCTTCTCTCATACATGGTATTCATCCTTTGAATCTGTAGACCATGTACTTCTATACACAATACTGGATACAAAGATGTACAGAAAATAATTTCATCTTTACCTTAAACAGCGAGGGTTCTATGAACGCAGTGGGAAGTAGCCATTCATTCCTAAGACTTTCATTGGTGAATTCAGTGACCTGCTCCACAGAACGACAAATCTCACAGAGCTTAAGCCCTCTGCCTCGTCCAGAGAAGAATGGATTGTCAATAAAGCACTCCTCCATGTATTTATCTGAAAGAAAAAAACGCAAATACGGGTATTTCCAACTATCATAAGAGAATTTAACAAAAGTAAGACCCAGCCAGCTGTTTTGAGTGAAATAAGATGATTTTTTTTCACTATTCCTTATCACTAGAAGAAGTAGAACATTCGAAGATTTGCTTAAACTCACATACAGTACATGTCTACAGACACATCATTCCAGCACTTACTGGGTGTTGCATGTGTGCTGCAAGAAACTGTGCCTGGGCTTTAATGATGATTCAGACCAAATAAGTATATACACAGTATGGAGAACATGTAAACTAACTTTCTTCTTCTATGCAAGTACTACAAATATGCCCCACTTGAAATTTATTAGCCATGCTTATCAAATTTCCGCTCAAAAGAGCACCAGCCCTGCTCTCCACCCTTACATATGCACACTGTGGTTCAATTTTCCTGAGTAGCATCAGGGGTGTGTGTGTGTGTGTGTGTGTGTGTGAGAGAGAGAGAGAGAGACAGAGACAGAGAGAATCTTTATTGCTCAACGGTAGAAGTTTGAACACAAAGATCAGTTTTCTAACTTGCCATTGCTACAACTACTACCCCCCCAAAAAAAAAACAAAAAAAAAAAACAACAACAACAACAAAAAACCAAACGCTATACACAAGCAAGCAAGCAAACAAACAAACAAAATATTATCAATAAAAAGTAAAACGAAAATACCCTCCCTACACCTACAAACACACACATGCCCACACAAGCGAGGGTGCAAGTGCACACTGACACACACACACACAGACTGTATATATGTGATGACAATGCCCTGGACTTAGTTAATTCTTAGTAACTGTACTTTTAGGCTATGCTGTAGAGCATGTGTGTGCAGTTAGGTATCATGATCAGCCACGACGGCAGTAGGACTGCCAGTGATCCTTTCCCCAGTGTTGTACTGTGCATCCCGCTCGCGGCCAGTGTTTACTAACGAGAGTAGTGTCCCTACACTCTGTGATTCTTTTGCTTTCTCCTGACTCTTCTTTCCACAGAGGGTGCCAGGGTTGGAGTGGAGTGTACGCTCTGTAGCACATGCGGTTACTGGCACCATCCCATTTTCCGTTCCCCGCACTGGGAATAGTAATCCCATGCGTCCGTCCAGAGTCTTTACCACTCTATACTAACTTTGCGTTTAGATGTGATCCCTCACCCCTAATCTCTCGGCTGTCCCTTCCTCATCCTTGTGTGTCAGCTCTACCCACTGGCGACTAACACTGCCCAGGAGTTTTCTCCAAGGCGGGACTTGTGGCTTCTAAAGATGCGTTAACGTGCTCTTGTGTTGTCTGTCGCTAGGCTCTTGTGTTGGGGCGGAGCCAGGTAGGGATAGTGCCGGGTGTACCGTAGGTTCGTTGTGTAGTGGTAGGTGATGACGTACTGGTTAATTGCCGCAGGGGCTGAAGCCGGGTTTTATTCTAAATGCACACGTTTAGATTTTTCCCATCAGTTATTCGGGAGTGAACACAGAGGCGTGTGGTTTTATTGAATCTTATACTTTAAGTTCATTGTTGGTTAGTCCTCACTTGGTGTGCTATTCTGTTTTGCTAACTACTCTTAGTTTTTACCATACTATGTTTTGACTCTCTCCTGAACAGTGAACGAAATATTTTCGTTCAAAGGGCCCACGTCTATTATTTTGCGGCCAGTCCTTGGAGACCTGTTTTGTTGATTAACGGCTATCATTAAAACTTTATCCCTTTTATTCTCGGAAGTTCATATAATTTCTGTTATTTCATGTCTTGTGTCGGGGAGCCGGGATGGTCGAATGGTAGAGCGTTGGACTTCTAATGCTTGGGTTGTGAGTTTGATCCCGGCTGGGGCCAAATATTTGTGCTGGCTTTTTCATCGTTGCCCCATCTTTGATATCACCCTATGTGGTGGAAAAGGACGTTAAACCCCCAAACACCCACCCCACCCTCATGTCTTGTGTCGTTGCGTGTTTAGTGTGAGTTGTGTTGGTGTCTACCGCCGTCCTGACAAACAGCATTCAGGCATCAGCACCGCGGACATAGCACACTACAACGTAATTCATGGAACTATAGCAGGCGGCGCTACATATACACAGACACGGAACTAGAGCAAAGAGGAAAAGAACATCTAATAATGATGGGAGTATCATATAGAGCACCATATACACATAAATCGGAAGAAGATGCAAATCTAAACAATAATATATACATGTAGATGTCTCAAAGGTGGTCTGTTCAAAGTAGCAGGCATGCACAAAATAGTAATGCACATGCCCACGATACGGTACTTTACAGACTACGTATGTGCTTTTGTACCCAAGTCTTAAAAGTGTCCATCAAAGGAGCTGCTGTATGATAGTACAGTGGACTCCACTTATAAGGACCTCCGATATAAGAACCATCGCTTATAGGGACACCCCAAAGCAGGTCCCTGCCAAAGTTGTTCTTTGTGATCACTTATTAAAACTCGCATAGAAGAACCCTCTGATATAGGGTTCATCGCTTATATGGACAGCACTTGCTAGGTCCCCACATCAAACTTTCCTCGGATATAAGAACCGCAAGTAGGAATGATCATTTCTAGGAAGTCTGCGATTATTCTATTTTTGGAATCCTCGCTTGTAAAGACACCATCTGCTTGTTCCCAACACGACCTCCCCTCGGATATAAGAACCGAAAGTAGAAGTTATGCTAGGTTCATTTTCCGTTATTTTCCCCTGCGAACGCCGTAGACTGGGAACACATTTGAATGTCTGGCCATCTTGTTTTTTGTTGTTGTTGAAAACTTGGCCAATAAATTTCCTTGTATCCTTGTATTCTTTAAAGTCATTTTGTCAAAATGTGATCGTAACTCTCTCTCTCTGTCTCTCTCTCTGTCTGTCTGTCTCTCTCTCTCATTTTCATTGACAGCTATTGTTACATAACTTCTAGAGTTATTTGCATTAAATTTATGTTTCACGTTCGCAAAAGAAGTAAACTATATTGCATCGAGATCAAGCCAACCAGCAAGTTCCACTTCATTGACGCAAAGGCTTAAACAAGCAAGAGATTGCCGTGGACACACACACACACACACACACACGCACGCACACAGACCATTAGAGGTCGATATACGACTCTTTTTAGCTTGTCCACAATATTTTCTTCTTTCCTTGGTTATAAGAACACACACTAGCACAACTGACCTTATATCCGAGGTATGCTTATAAGAACCCTCGCTTATAAGGACCGGCGCTGTTCTTATATCCGAAGTCCACTGTAGTGGGAAGATTGTTGCGTAGAAGAGCGCCCAAGTAGGAGAGACTGGTTTTGTATAGATGTGAACGGGGCCTGGTTACTACTAGGCTTTTCTTCATAAGGCGTGTTAGTGAGGGTAAATAGACTAGTGATGTAGGAGGGCGTTTTACTCAGAGTAATTTTCTACATAACAAGGAGGAATGGCCCCTTCCCTGGAAGATGTAGTGGGCTGCACACTGTGGTTCAATTTTCCTGAGTAGCATCTGACGCAGTGACGATATTTACATATTTTGTCTGTGAACTAATCATTTGATGTCAGCTTCAGGAACGACGTCTCAGTGACAGAGGATGCGTGTTCATGTGTTGTGATTTCCCTGTTGCTTTGTGACTTCCCTGACTGAATTAATTTTTACATAAAATCTGGAAGATCTAGAAAGGCTGGTGAAACGTGGACTTGAATACATTTGGATTGTACAGTTTACGAAATCGCAAAATTGGAACCCTTTGGGCTGGTCCTTCCCGCAGAAACTTGAAAAAATATGTTGAGCTAAAATCTCTGTTATTCTTAATATTCAAGACACAACAGTGCAGTAGTTCCTGTAATATGTGCAGTTGTCACACTTGACAAAAACACCGAAATGATGACTAATTTGAAGCAGTCTTTCCATAGATAGTCGGCCTTGCATGCAAACCACCCATACACCAGAAATGTTGTTTTTTTCGTTTTGTTTTTTAATACACAAAATCTGTCAGAGCTACAGAGCTGTGTTATGAACCGATTCAGTATAAATGGATGAATTTCCAAAGTCGATAAAGTGAAGGCATTTGAACAAGTTTTTCGTAAAAATACGTACCGTAACATGATTTTTTTTTTAAATGGGCGATAACTTTTCTAAAAATGCGGCAAGAGAAAAATCGTGAAAAGTCCGTCCACGCTACTGTGCACATCCCCGTGCAACCCAGCCCATTATGTGACCACGCCGCGGATACGTCAGTTTAGACGACAGAGCGATGTCGGACATGGCGCAAGCTATGCCACTACCGGTAAGTACATGATTGTATTTGAAAGCAATTTTGTTTCTTGCGTAAACAATTCAGCTCGCATACGAGCGACACTGACCAAACTAAAAAATGACACGATTTGTATGGGGATCACTGCGGACAGTACTGGCTCGGTCACGGCTGCTGTGATGACCACTGCACGGAGATGTGCACAGCAGCGTGGACGGACCCCGACAGGAAGTGGGGGCAGTTTTTCGGCACGGTTTTTGGACACTGTGTGAACTCTGCAACTGACAGAGTTGACTGTGCTTGCACGGTCGACTCTGTAAAAAATTTTTCACACTACGGAAAGCTTTTTGTTGGGAGCTTAGATCTTTAAGGAAGCATCGCTGCACCCATCCCAAACAGTTGTCATAGTCAAAGTGCGGTTGAATATGGGCAGCGTAAAAGATGGGGAGATCAGCAAAATATCTCAGCTTGGATAGCAACAGCATGGTTCAAAATGGTTTTACAAACATCATTAACATGTGCATTCCATTTAAGTCAGTTGACCCCTGAAAGTCGATGTACTTGGGTTTTTTTTTTTTTTTTTTTTGCTGCCCGAACTCTTTGCCAGCTCCAGTGGTGTTCCTCCCAGGTCATGGGTGGAACCCACGGAGGACTCGGAAGCTGGGACAATTTTTATTATGCACGATGATGGAGATGAGGATGATAGTAAGATGATGCTATGGAGGTCCATGTGGTTTGGGACTGCGGGACAGGGCCGCATTCCACGCTTCCTGTCATAAATATCCCGGCATTAACCAGGTCCGGGAACTACGGCACCTGCGATGCCGGCCGTGTAATCATCCACATCATAAGACGTGCCATACTAAGGGAAGCACCCCCAAAGTCGCACCCGTGAAGTGGGTGAAACTCGGCTGTGTGGCAACAGCCTCCCCATTGGGCCCATAGCACACCCACTCTGGGTAGGAGCCGACCTAGGTAGGAAAAATCCCGCTTGCCTCGGCTGGGATTCGAACCCGGGTCTCCCGGTCCATGATCCGAAGTGCTAACCATTACACTACGGGGGCCGGTGATGTACTTGTTTTATAGTCTGATCGTTTAAAGCAAGTTTCAGAGAGGGCTGTTTGAGCTGATGCTTCTGCCTGGTGGTGATCAACATGCATTCAGTCTTTGAGGGGTTGGTGATCATAACTGACGTTACATTTACACCATTCAGCCACATTATGCAAACTTTGTTGAAGGGCGACATTTACATTGGAGACATGGGTTGCTAAAACATCTAATGTGGCATCGTCGGCAAACAATGAGCATGAGTTCTGGATGAGTCATATGTAAGGGAAGGTCATTAATAAAGACAGAAAATAACAATGGACCAAGTATAAACCCTGAGGTACGTGGTGAACACTATAACCTTCCGAGGAGCTTCTTCCATTAACTGAAACATATTGGCTTCTTTTTTTGAAATACAACCCTAAGTAAGCGACAGAGCGTGGGTGTATGTGGTATGCGGAAAGTTTCTCAAGTATAAGGTTGTGCTTGACTAAACTTGATCAAACCCTTTGGCAAAGTCCAGAAAAACGCCACCAGTCATTTGCGACTTGTTGCTGGCAGTAAGCCATGTTTTGGTGGGATGAGCTCACGCTGTGTGACACGAGTGATTTTCAGTGTCTGAACCCTGATTGCAATGGGTAGAGTAAGTTACTGTTTTCTACAGAAAGATGTCGGTGCTTGTGAGTGAACGTGTGAATCAGTTTAGAAAGTGGGGATAAAAGTGAGATTGGTCTAAATTTGCTAGGATCTGTTTGATCTTTTGATCTGGGCAGCGGGATAACTTTCGCCGTGTTTGGGTTGTTCGGAAAAGTGCTCTGTTCAATACTGAGGTCATCATAAATACAAGCTAAGGAATAGATGATATATATGGGATGGCTAACTTTCAACAGAAGCCGGCTGCTGATGCGGCCTAAAAAAACGCATGTTACTCTCGGATTTGCCAACGTGCAAGAAAGACGTCAAAGGAATGTCGAAGTGTCCCGGGATAACTTGGTCCCTGCAGTTTTTCAGAAATTTGGGGTAGCCGGGCCCTGACAGAGAGATAGACAGAGCCTGAGAAAGAGAGTCAGGCAGACAAAAACACAGATATGAACAGTTACAAACAGAGAGAGAGAGAGAGAGGTGGGTGGGGGTTTCAGAAAAGTCCTTTTCCACCACATACGGGTGACACCAAAGACGGGGCAACGATGAACAAGATGGCCACCAGCCCAATATGTTGTTTCCATTCAATGACCTGCTGTAGTCACAGTCGTAGTCGTTGTGTCATATATGCAGCCCGCGCGCACACGAACGCAAGCTCTCTGACATCAAGCATGCTGACATAAAGCAAGTACTGGAAACTCTTTCCGTGCCTATGCACTTGCAAAACCCCAAACACATGAGGTCGTGTGAGCTCGCCTAGCTGGTTGACGTCACAAACTTTTCGGCGTATGCGAGGTTCTACACGGGTGAATGAATTCTTGTAATAAAGTCGTTCCCCTTTGACAGAGTTACTTCCCGCAGACCTGACTGACAGATGATTGCTTACTGGTATCGGAGAAGAGACCCTCTCTCTCTCGCCTTAGACGCGCGCTTGCGCGCGCACGCACGCACACACACACATTATGCTTCTGAGTGTGAGTCAGTGGCAAAAACGAAACCCACTGAAATTCCCGCTTTCCACATATCAAGTTGTAGAGATCGCGAAAAGATGCTGCATTTCAGGGGCGTAGGAACCACGGGGGCCCTGGGGGCCCAGGCCCCCGTTCGATTTTTGGAAGGGGGGCCCGAATATCTTTGGGCCCCCCTTGCTTTTGATAAGAGGAGAGCGGGCCCACCAGTGGTGGGGCCCTCCTGCTCTGCTGTCGCAGGACACAATCCTTGGCAGTCAACACACACACACACACACACACACACACACACACACACACCTTCTTCGTCCGGCCATATGGCCGGCTCACCCGACTCAGTGGGCCCCCCTTCCTCCAAGCATCTTCCTACGCGCCTGCTGCATTTCGATGCAAAATAATTTCTAGACCATCCCAGAACATGCTGGTACAGTAACGTCAGTAGATTACGTCACCTTGGAAAGATTTCGAACCTTCCAGTAAGTTGAGGAATGTTCTAAATCTGACCTGTTCAGTACGTAAGCAGCCCTGCACAGCGTTCTGGATTCTTCTTCTTTCATGAATTTGTTCTCCGTGCATATTCTGTTCATAAAGTATTGGAGTTGTATTCTGTTGTATACGGTGTCTTCTCTGCGATTGCACGAAGATGGCGACACAGCAGAAGTAAAATACACCACGTCTCCAAACAGAGGAATTCGGAAAGAAAGTGGCGAGACACCCCCAAGAAAAAAACAGCATCACGTCAATCAAACATGACGCACTTACTTTACGTCAGTGCGCGTGCGTCTCTTCTTCGATGATTGTGAGGCGTGTGGCTTGTAGAGGAAATGTGCTGTGAGTACAAATTTTCGAGTCAACTGACTTAACGGCTGCAGTGAATTTTTCTAATTTTTTTGTATATTTTTTATGGCACCCCAGGCTCATTATCTATGTATAGTGGGAGCGATTTTGAGATCTAAAGTGTGTTCACCAGCACTTTCATTAGGTACGGCTTACGCCAAAAGTATAAAAGTGACAACCTCCAAAATTCACTGAGTTGAGAGTCCGTATTCATGCTATGTCCAAACAAGATGGCCACCAGCCCAATATGTTGTTTCCATTTGATCACCTGCTATCGTCACGGTCGTTCTTTTGTAATGCCATGTATCCACACACACACACACACACACACACACACACACACACACACACACACACTCTCTCTCTCTCTCTCTGAATGGAAACAACTGACCGGGCTGTCACACCAATCTTGTTTTTGGAAGAGAGACGTCAAGTTGTATTCTTTGAAATCTATGACGTTTTTGCTCACTGGGATGACGCATAATACATTTGGCGTAATAACTTTGATACAGTTCTTGCAATGAAAGCAGGCCCATGAAAATTGAAGTGTTGCTGCTGCGTGCGCAGTGTAAAGATCGAATTAATACCGACCCAATATGTTTAACAGACAAGTCTGCGCGGCGAACGTTTTCTAACTATGTGTTATGTCAGACATACACACGCGCGCGCGCACACACTCACACGCACGCACGCACGCGCACACGCACACACACACACAGACTCGCGCGAGCCGCGTTTGTGCTCCATTGAGACCTATGTGGTGTTCTCTCACTCTACTATGCTATTGAGTGAGAGTCAGTGGGAAAAACAAAGCACACTACATCAATGTAGTCTATACATAGAGAACGTCCAACTAGAGAGGCAAAAGCCTCCATGGCTCCCTTGTGACAAGGGTCAAGGCCACTCACAAGTGTATGTTGGTAAAGCTCTTATCACTATCTATCATCCTGGCAAGTAAAGTGTCTCTGGCGTTCCGAGTTCCTGGCAATATTACAATTTTCCCCCAAACAGTTTGTATGGCCTTGACCTTGGGTCAAGGTCATTAAAATGAGATCACATCAATGTCTATTATTATGCCAAGTTTGACGCCTCTACTATTTGTAGTTCCTCTGAAAACGGTAATGTTAAAATTCACAACTGACAGCTTTAATGACCTTGACCTTCTGTCAAGGTCATTCAAAAAGGTAGGTCTCATTGCGGTCCGTCATCATGCCTTGTTTGGTGCCTCAACTGTTTGTTGTTTCAGAGAAAATGCCAAGGTTAAAGTTTCCCAAAAACAGCCTGCTTGGCCTTGACCTTGACTAAAAGTCATTGAACACAGGTATGTCAGTGAAGGTGTTGCCAATATCTATCATCATGCAAAGTTTGATGCTTCTGGTTCTTCTAGATTCTGAAAAAATGCAAATGTAAAAATTTCCAAACAGACTGCTTTAATGACCTTGACCTTGGGTCAGGGTCATTTAAAAAGGTTTGTGTGCATAGGTCTTTTCACTGTCTATCAGCACGCCAAGTTTGGCGCCTCTGCTATTTGTTATTTCTGAGAAAATGCCAATGTTAAGGTTTCACAAAAATAGCTTGTATGGCCTTGAACTTGACACAAGGCCATTGAATACATGTACATCTGTAAAGTTCTTATCAATGTCTATCATCATGCAAAGTTTCAAACCTCTGGTCTTTGTAGATTCCGTGAAAATGCCAATGTAAAATTTTCAAACAGACAGCGTTAGTGACCTTGACCTTGAGTCAAGGTCATTCAAAATGATATGTTTTGAAAGGTCTTATGGTTGTCTATCAGCGTGCAAAGTTTTGTGTCTCTGCTGTTTGTAGTTTCTGAGAAAATGACAACGTTAAAGTTTTCTGGACACACACACACACACACACACAGACGACGGAGGGTTATTACATAGACTCCCATTGTTACACAAGGGAGCCAAAAAGTGGCGACACATCCCCAAGAAATGCCAGTATCACGTCAATCAAACATGACGTCGGAAAAATGACGCTGATACTGCCTTTTGCGTCAGTGCGCGCGTGCCTTTTCTGCGATGGATCTGACCTGTTCAGTACGTAAACAGCCCTGCACAGCGTTCTGGGTTCTTCTTCTTTCATGAATTTGTTCTCCGTGCATATTCTGTTCATAAAGTATTGTAGTTGTATTCTGTTATATCCCGTGTCTTCTCTGCGATTGCACGAAGATGGCGACATAGTAGAAGTAAAATACACCACGTCTCCAAACAGAGGAATTCGGAAAGAAAGTGGCGAGACACCCCCAAGAAAAAACAGCATCACGTCAATCAAACATGACGCACTTACTTTACGTCAGTGCGCGTGCGTCTCTTCTTCGATGTTTGTGAGGCGTGTGGCTTGTAGAGGAAATGTGCTGTGAGTACAAATTTTCGAGTCAACTGACGATAACGGCTGCAGTGAATTTTTCTAATTTTTAAAATATTTTTTTTATGGCACCCCAGGCTCATTATCTATGTATAGTAGGAGCGATTTTGAGATCTAAAGTGTGTTCACCAGCACTTTCATCAGGTACGGCTTACGCCAAAAGTATAAAAGCGACAACCTCCAAAATTCACTTAGTTGAGAGTCCGTATCCATGCTATCTATGTCCAAAAAATGGAGTGGTTTAGGTAAATATTACGCCTTTAAACGCCAGAAAGCCACTTTTTCTAAAAAGGGAGATAACTCGCAAATCACGTGTGCAATCGTACCTGGATCGGGCCTTCTATTCAACAATCTTGATTCATTTAGAAACCCCAAATTTGAAATCGATCGGTTCAGTATTTTCGGAAAAATAGGCATCTGAACTGGGTTCACATGCAATGTCAACTCAGGCTCGGTTTACATGAAAACTATAAGAGCGACCATTTTCTAGTAGTGACTCTGTTCAGAGTCCGTATTCAAGCTATCTACTGCCAAAAAATTGAGTGATTTAAAT
The DNA here is from genome assembly GCA_018292915.2 of Batillaria attramentaria. Lineage (NCBI taxonomy): Eukaryota > Metazoa > Mollusca > Gastropoda > Batillariidae > Batillaria > Batillaria attramentaria. The sequence continues at coordinate 721,365 of JACVVK020000179.1, read as the reverse complement.
AAATATTACGCCTGTACACGAAAGACAACCAACTTGTCTCAAAAGGGCGATAACTCCCAAATCACTTAAGCAATCATCACACGCTTGGTTCCTCTAATGTAACATTTTGATATATTTGGATACCCCAAATTTGAAGCCATTCGGTTGAGTATTTTCGAAGAAACGGGCCTGGACACAATTCACACACACACAGCCGCACGCACGCACGCACGCACGCACACACATACGCACAGACGGCACTCACTGAGGAGGAGAAGCGTGTTCGGCGGACCGTACATGTCAGCATCGATGACGCACGTTTTCTTACGTCATTGTCAGAGTTACACTTGCATAATCGTCTCTGCGGGAGATCGGCAGTGACGTGCGTTTGTACCACAGATGCTTGCCCATGAACGTGGAAAATTTAGCCCGTCCTATGATATTGTTTCCATTACTATATGGAAACAACATAAAAATGGAGTGGTTTAGGTAAATATTACGCCTTCAAACGCCAGAAAGCCACTTTTTCTGAAAAGGGCGATAACTCGCAAATCATGTGTGCAATCGTACCTGGATCGGGCCTGCTATTCAACAATCTTGATTCATTTAGAAACCCCAAATTTGAAATCGATCGGTTCAGTATTTTCGGAGATACAGGCATCTGAACTGGGTTCACTTGCAATGTCAACTCAGGCTCGGTTTACATGAAAACTATAAGAGCGACCATTTTCTAGTAGTGACTCTGTTCAGAGTCCGTATTCAAGCTATCTACTGCCAAAACAATTGAGAGATTTAAATAAATATTACGCCTGTAAACGAAAGACAACCAACTTGTCTCAAAAGGGCGATAAGTCCCAAATCACTTAAGCAATCATCACACGCTTGGTTGCTCTAATGTAAGGTGTGGATATATTTGGATACCCCAAATTTGAAGCCATTCGGTTAAGTATTTTCGAAGAAACGGGTCTGGACACAATTCACACACACACAGCCGCACGCACACACACACACACACACACACACACACACACAGACGGCACTCACTGAGGAGGAGAAGCGCGTTCGGCGCACCATACATGTCAGCATCGATGACGCACGTTTTCTTACGTCATTGTCAGTTACACTTGCAAAATCGTCACGGTCTCTGCGGGAGATCGGCAGTGACTTGCGTTTGTACCACAGATGCTTGCCTATGAACGTGGAAAATTTAGCCCGTCCTATGATGTTGTTTCCATAGTAATGGAAACAACATAAAAACCAGCACAAATATTTGGCCCCAGCCGGGATGTGACGAACTGAACTCACGACCCGAGCATTAGAAGTCCAACGCTCTACCATTCGGCCACCCCGGCTCCCCGAGAGAGAGAGAGAGAGAGAGAGAGAGAGAGAACGTAGCTCTACCAACGCCAGTGTAGCACAATCACGATGACTCTAAACCCAGACTGACCATGTGTGAAGGCATAGGCGTGGAGAGGAACCGTTATCAGGCGGATCACCCTGAACACAGTGTACACACCCCCTACGGACGCAAAGAGTTGGTTAGCGTGCAGGACAACCGTCTCGTCTTGTAGGGCCAGTGCACCAATAACCAGCACCACACCGGCAACGGTGAGAAAGACTCGCTTCGGCCACGTCTTTCGAGCAGTGGACTTCAGAGTCGTGCTGGGAGACACCTCAGTTTTGGACCCCAAAGGTTGTTTTACATCGGCGGACATTGCTCGATGGACGCATTCTTCGATCTCTGTGTCGCTGAGACCCCATTCTTTCCCCAGCCTCCTCAGCTCGGAGACATTTTTGCGAAAACATGCCAGAGTTTCCGCGACTTCCCTCTCCATTTTGCAAAGATGTCCGCCTCAGTTGTCTGCTCTTGAGTCTTATTCCGTTCTCGCTGGCACAGAGGTACTGTAAAGCGGGAACCTGCAGACAACTCGGCGATAGCACAGGGGTACCACTGTCCGACAGGCCCATGGCGCAAGAGACTCTGCCTCTGCTGAGTACCACGAACTGAAAAACTAGTGTGCATCGGTGTTTCCTAGACTGGAGACTGTCCCCTTAACAAGGCCTTAATATGCAGCTGGAGTGAGTTTGTTTTGTCCGCAGCTATCCGAGGCTTCTAAGCTTGTCAGTTATAGTTTTTTGGTATTTCAATCAGTCTAGCGCCGACAAGATTGACTGAAATCGAACACAAACACACACATAAACACACGCGCGCGCGCACACACACACGCCGTCACACACACACACACACACACACACACACACACACACACACACACATGCACGCGCTCGCGCGGCAAGCATAATTATACACAAAATCATATCAGTTATGACGTACATACTCCTGGGACTTGCGCAGGTGTATCATTGTTTGTGTAAATTGCGTGACAGGATTTGTTGGTAAGAAGTGAACTTTGGTGTATGGGCAAGACGGATTGGTTACAAGTAAATCATTTATGCTGTTTCTCAGTGATGCCAGGTGGTTGAAGACTTTTCCTGATGATGATGATGATGATTGGCCATTTGTATAGCGCTACGAAAAGAACTTCCATGCAGTAAGCATGCTCACGGCGCCTTTAGGGTTGGGGAAGAAGAAGAAGAAGAAAAAAAAAAACCAAAAAAAAAACTGAGAGAAAAGGTGCGTCTTGAGGTTCCGCCTGAATGATGATTGCGATCCATTAATTGCTAGTAATGCCTAGAGGGTGATTGTTCCAGACAGAGGCACCGGGGAAGGCCGAGAGACTTGTTTTAATGGAAGAAGTTATAGGCATACAAAGACCATTTTCAAGCTTGCCATTGCTACACTGTGACGACCGTAAAAAAAAAAAAATTAAAATTCAAAAGAATATGAAGAGAAGGAGAAATTACATAAGAACAGGAAATCAACTCCTGACTCCCAACTCAGATGGTTCCAGATAAGATTAGTTCACCGCTTATTGCCTACTAAAAGATTTCTCAATCTGCGAAAGCTGACGGAGTCAGCAGAATGTACTTTTTGCCAGTATGAAGAGGAAACCATTACCCACCTGTTCTGGGATTGTCATTATGTACAAAGCTTTTGGGCAAAGTTCACTAACTGGCTTAAAGATAACTGTCCTAACTGTTCAGCATTGACGTAATCCAAGACACTAGTTAATTTTGGTATTGCAAAAAATTTCCATATTGATTTAGTTGTTGATTTGTTAATATTGGTTGCAAAATTTTTTATTTACAAGTGTAGACTAAAAGAGTTCCGGCCGGATTTTACAGCCTTTACAAAGCTAGTCCGCCATTGGTATACTATAGAAAGATATAGATATGGTGTTGCTGGGCAATATTCTAAGTTTTGTGGAATTTGGCTTCCATATGAGGCATTAATCCAATGAAACCTCATCTTATCTGTGGTGCATGGCACCTTAAGGTGTGGATTTCTCTCTCTCTCTCTGTTTTGTATGGGGTAATACATGTTTGTGTGATTGTACTTGTATAGGGTAATAAATAGAGGGTGGAACCGGTATGATTTCTCAAACCGGTTTTTAACCGGTTTTTCCAATAGAAAACCGAGGTTTAAAACCGGTTAACCGGCTAAAAGTTACAATGATGAATTTTGTCACCTTTTCGTTGATTTCGGATGCTTTCTTGGAGTTAGCTGGATATAGGCCTACCTGCTTCTTTTTTTAGTGCTTCACCGATTGTCATCTGTTTCAATGATGTGTCGGCGAATGTGTGCATTCAGATTTGAAGTGCCACCGCCAAGTTTAACACTTGCCTTATACTCTTTACAGTAACCGGTACTATGGTCAACCTTTCCTGCTTCTGTCTCTCGCAGGAGAAAGAATCTCCAAATGTCAGCCTTCCCACGTGTGTTCGCTACGAATTTCTCTGTTTCTGCCATTTTGCCAGTGCTTAACGCGACGAGTGATGTCCCTTAGAAAAACCGCGGTTTTCCGGTTTTTTAAGGCCAAACCGGTTTACCGAACCGTGAGAAAGTCGAACCGATTTTAACCGGAAAACCGGTAAAACCGAACACCCCTAGTAATAAATGATTGTGTGATTGTACCCTAGTATGCCCCTGTGTAACTGTACACGATTGCGTGTGGTATGTGCGTGACTGTGATTGTGAGAGTGAATGTCTGTTTAAAAATATCCGGCTATCCTCGGACGTGGCGGTATAAAGCGCGTGCGTTGATAAGGGATAGTGTGGATCAGACGAGGTAAAGAGGCTGCTGATGTACTGTGGCAGAACGCTTATGCGGATTTTGAACATGAACATACATGTACCTTTGTTTAGGTTATGATGTTTCGAAAGAGAGAACATTTCTAGCTTTTGGAGTTTCTGGTCAGTTGTTAGTGTGGGGTCGGGAAGGATCAATTTCAGTTTGCTGCTCCGTCTCCTGTGTAAGGAGTTTAGTCTCTTCAAATGGACATCACTGCATCCGTCCCAGACTGTGGACGAATAGTCAATGTACTTACTTACTTAGGCCCCTGGCTCCACGTGGAGCATAGGCCATCGACAACCCTTCGCCATCGCTCTCTGTTCTGGGCTATTCTTGCCACTCCAGTCCAGTTGGTCCCCTGCTTGCACAGCTCTGCCTCAGTGTCCCGCCTCCAGCTGTTGCGAGGCCGGCCTCTCTTCCTTTTCCCCTGCGGGTTCCATGTCAGGGCCTGGCGTGTGGTGCTGGATGCTGGCTTCCTGAGGGTGTGTCCAATCCAGCCCCACTTCCTCCGCAGGATCTGCTTGGCCACTGGTTCCTGCCCCGCTCGCTCCCACAGCTCTTCGTTCCGGATCTTCTCTGGCCATCGGATGTTGAAGATGCGCCTCAGACAGGTGTTGAGAAATGTCTGGATCTTCTGCTGCATCGTCTTCGTTGTCCTCCATGTTTCGCATCCGTAGAGCAGAACTCACTTCACGTTGGAGTTGAAGATGCGAAGTTTGGTTCTTATGCTGACAACTTTGGATGCCCAGACGTTCTTCAGCATTACCATTGCTGCTCTTGCCTTGCCGATTCTGGCTGTGACGTCTCGGTCTGTACCTCCATGTACATCAACCACACTCCCCAGGTAGACAAAAGACTCCACCGCCCTGATGGGCTCTCCACCGACTGTGACTGGTGTGTTGGCAGTGGTGTTGATCTTCATCAGCTCGGTTTTCTTCCTGTTGATCTTGAGCCCTGTTCTGGCTGATGTGGCTTCAGGCACGTAGTCTTGTCCTGCATCTGGCTGTGGCTGTGAGACAGGAGCGCCAGGTCGTCCGCGAAGTCGAGGTCATCCAGCTGCGTCCAGAGTGTCCACTGTATCCCGTTTTTCCTGCCTGCTGTAGTGGTCTTCATGATCCCGTCGATGACCAGGAGGAAGAGAAACGGGGACAACAGGCATCCCTGGCGGACTCCGGTCTTCACCTCGAAGCTTTCTGACAACTGGCCGGCATGGGCAATCCTGCAGCTCATGTCTTGGTAGGTGCACCGGATCAGGGAGATGATCTTCCCAGGAACTCCATAGTGCCTTAGCAGCTTCCACAGCGCCTCTCTGTCTACACTGTCGAAAGCCTTCTCATAGTCTATGAAGTTGATGTAGAGGCTGCTCAACAATGATGCGTAGGCTGGCGATCTGGTCAGTGCAGGACCTGTTCCCGCGAAAGCCCGCCTGCTGGTCTCGGAGCATGGGGTCGACTGCCTCTCTCATCCTCTCCAGTAGAATTCTGTTGAGAACCTTGCCTGGCACTGACAGGAGCATGATCCCTCGGTAGTTGCTGCAGTCCCTGAGGTCCCCTTTCTTTGGCAGCTTGATGACGATCCCTTCTTTCCACTGGGCTGGCACCTCTTCCTTCTCCCAGATCTTGCTGAACAGGCTGTGCAGCATGTTGACGGCTGTCTCTGTGTCTGCTTTAATGGCTTCTGCTGGTATCTCGTCCGGCCCTGCAGCTTTCCCATTTCTCAGTGTCATGATGGCTTTCCTGATCTCCGCCTTAGAGGGCTTGTCGCAGTTGATGGGTAGTTCTGTCTCTGCTGGTGGGATGTCTGGTGTTTCAGGGATTGGGCGATTTAACAGCTCCCTGAAGTGTTCTGCCCATCGCTTCAGCTGTTCCTCAGTTGTTGTCAGTGGGTGCCCGTTCTTGTCCTTCACTGGTTTGGAATAGTCAATGTGGGTTTTAATATTGGCGGTATAAAACAATTTTCGAGAATCGCTGTCAATAAGAGAGAGAGAGAGAGAGTGGGTGGGTGTTTAACGTCCTTTTCCACCACATAGGGTGATATCAAAGACGGGGCAACGATGAAAAAGCCAGCACAATATTTGGCCCCAGCCGGGATCGAACTCACGACCCGAGCATGAGAAGTCCAACGCTCTACCATTCGACCACCCCGGCTCCCCGAGAGAGAGAGAGAGAGAAAGAGGGGTGATGATGATGATGATGATGATGATGAAATGGGTTTTTTTTTTGTTGTTGTTTGCTCTTTTTTTTCAAAACCTGTCTTACAAGTTGTCCTGCATCTACCACTACTGGAATAACTTGAGAACTTTCGTGGATTCGGTTTGCCCTTTTGGTCCTCGGTGGCTCAGAGGCCCGGTACCATACTGGGTAAACTGTAATGCTTCAGGTTTGTACTCTGGGCTACCCATATTATATACCAGGCAGATGACTTCTGTTCACAACGCACATCATTTGTGATGGCCTGTATAATATGATTGTATCAACACAGGACTACTGTACACTAGTCCAGGCAATCACCTCCTTTGCTCTCGAGGATCAGTTTTTAAGTCGGGTTTGCCTGAGCTAGACTACAGTTAATCGTTTGCTTTTCAAGCACATATTTCATCAAACAGCACTTATCAATACACTAACCTTGAATGAAATGTTTTGCTTGTGCTTGTATTAAAGTTCATCGATTGCATCAGTACTCAAACGCATTTATGACATGATTTTTATGCATCATTGGTTACATTATTCATTCTATGTTTTGAATGTCATGCATCTCTGTTTCGTCACATTTGCTTTTGAAAAAGCATGTTACAAGTAACATTTAAAACTGTTGATGATGTTTCTAGAACAGAACCATGGAAATTAAAACCAAAGTACAGTATAAAATTTGCATATTTGTCTTTATTTCAAGTTCTCAATTACAGTCAGAGAGAAAGCAAACAAGCCACCACCACCAATGAAAAACCTTCATCTTTCTGTCAGTTCAATGTTAAACTGAAAGAAACACAACTGCTGATAAAAGCAACTGCAGTGGGGGCGGAGGGCACCAAAAACAAATTGCCCGGGGGGAAGGGGCGGGGGGGGGACAAAAAAAAAAATTGCCCAAAATGGGATAAAGATTTTTTTAATTGAACTGAAGTGAATCACCAAAACAGCAGGTTTTTTTTCTGCACTGAATCGTACGGGTAATTCTTAAAGTGATAGATGCTCATTTTCAGATTATGTTTTCAAAGTTTGTCAATAAAGGAAACATTAACAGGTTCACAGATGTTGCTGTGCTGCAAGTGGTGTTCATATCAAAGACTGGAAGACCAAGGAGTCAGAATGAAACTGATGGACTGGCAAATTCATAATGAGACAAAATTAATATTAATATCACTGTTCTGGACTGTGATGATCTCTGAAGCTCGTCTGCTTCATAAAGGATCGAACTGGCTCAAGAAGGCAATACTGATGTCATCCCCAGCAGGAAACACTTCAGCATGATACAGTTCACAGTTGTAGGTTACTGCAACACAAATGGATATATGTAAGACAATATAAGTATGCACATAATTATCATGCATACAAATGAGTATCAGTATCAGTATTTATTAAAGCAAATACAAAATTAATTAATTTAATACATTAATTAAATCAAAATGGAGTATGTACTTCACGGTGGGGTCTGCAAATCTCAGCCGACAGATTTTTATTGAAACAGATGAACAGACCAGTTGTAAAAGGTGCAATAAACAAAACACTCACTAGCAAGACTTTTTTTCAGCAAGTATGACATCATTAGCCTGCTCACAGACCCATGTCCTTTCATTTGTGCGCCAAAGCACTTACTTAGGCCCTTGGCTCCACGTGGAGCATAGGCCATCGACAACCCTTCGCCATCGCACTCTGTTCTGGGCTAGTCTTGCCACTCCAGTCCAGTTGGTCCCCTGCTTACATAGCTCTGCCTCAGTGTCCCGCCTCCAGCTGTTGCGAGGCCGGCCTCTCTTCCTTTTCCCCTGCGGGTTCCATGTCAGGGCTTGGCGTGTGGTGCTGGATGCTGGCTTCCTGAGGGTGTGTCCAATCCAGCCCCACTTCCTCCGCAGGATCTGCTTGGCCACTGGTTCCTGCCCCGCTCGCTCCCACAGCTCTTCATTCCGGATCTTCTCTGGCCATCGGATGTTGAAGATGCGCCTCAGACAGGTGTTGAGAAATGTCTGGATCTTCTGCTGCATCGTCTTCGTTGTCCTCCATGTTTCGCATCCGTAGAGCAGAACTGACTTCACGTTGGAGTTGAAGATGCGAAGTTTGGTTCTTATGCTGACAACTTTGGATGCCCAGACGTTCTTCAGCATGACCATTGCTGCCCTTGCCTTGCCGATTCTGGCTGTGACGTCTCGGTCTGTGCCTCCCTGTCCATCAACCACACTCCCCAGGTAGACAAAAGACTCCACCTCCCTGATGTGCTCTCCACCGACTGTGACTGGTGTGTTGGCAGTGGTGTTGATCTTCATCAGCTCGGTTTTCTTCCTGTTGATCTTGAGCCCTGTTCCGGCTGATGTGGCTTCCAGGCACGTAGTCTTGTCCTGCATCTGGCTGTGGCTGTGAGACAGGAGCGCCAGGTCGTCCGCGAAGTCTAGGTCATCCAGCTGCGTCCAGAGTGTCCACTGTATCCCGTTTTTCCTGCCTGCTGTAGTGGTCTTCATGATCCAGTCGATGACCAGGAGGAAGAGAAACGGGGACAACAGGCATCCCTGGCGGACTCCGGTCTTCACCTCGAAGCTTTCTGACAACTGGCCGGCATGGGCAATCCTGCAGCTCATGTCTTGGTAGGTGCACTGGATCAGGGAGATGATCTTCCCGGGAACTCCATAGTGCCTTAGCAGCTTCCACAGCGCCTCTCTGTCTACACTGTCGAAGGCCTTCTCATAGTCTATGAAGTTGATGTAGAGGGGGGAGTTCCACTCCAGTGACTGCTCCACAATGATGCGTAGGCTGGCAATCTGGTCAGCGCAGGACCTGTTCCTGCGAAAGCCCGCCTGCTGGTCTCGGAGCATGGGTTCGACTGCCTCTCTCATCCTCTCCAGTAGAATTCTGTTGAGAACCTTGCCTGGCACTGACAGGAGCATGATCCCTCGGTAGTTGCTGCAGTCCCTGAGGTCCCCTTTCTTTGGCAGCTTGATGACGATCCCTTCTTTCCACTGGGCTGGCACCTCTTCCTTCTCCCAGATCTTGCTGAACAGGCTGTGCAGCATGTTGACGGCTGTCTCTGTGTCTGCTTTAATGGCTTCTGCTGGTATCTCGTCCGGCCCTGCAGCTTTCCCATTTCTCAGTGTCATGATGGCTTTCCTGATCTCCGCCTTAGAGGGCTTGTCGCAGTTGATGGGTAGTTCTGTCTCAGCTGGTGGGATGTCTGGTGGTGTTTCAGGGATGGGGCGATTTAACAGCTCCCTGAAGTGTTCTGCCCATCGTTTCAGCTGTTCCTCAGTTGTTGTCAGTGGGTGCCCGTTCTTGTCCTTCACTGGTTTGTCTGTCTGCTGAAATTTGCCCGCGAGCTTCTTGGTCACCTGGTACAGGTCTTTTAGATTCCCTTGTCGGGCTGCTTCCTCTGCTTGACTGGCCTGGTTGTCAATGTAGTCCCTCTTGTCCTTCCTGGTGCTCCTCTTCACTTCTCTGTCAGCTGCTGTATATTCCTCTTGTGCCTTTGCCTTAGCTCTTGTTCGGCTCGTGTTCAGTGCAGTTTTCTTCTCTTTCCTAACTTCCAGCTTCTGGATGGTATCAGCAGAGATCCATTCCTTATGTTGGGTCTTTCTCTTGCCAAGGACCTCTTCAGCAGAGATCCATTCCTTATGTTGGGTCTTTCTCTTGCCAAGGACCTCTTCGCATGTGTCGTGCCAGAGTTTCTTGCTGTGTTCCCACTGTGTCTCGATATCCATTCCACTGTCTTCTATCAGGTCTTGCAGTGGCTGGAACCTGTTGGAAAGGCTGATCCGGAATGCTGCTTGTGTCTCTGTGTTCCTGAGTAGGCCAACGTTGTACCTGGTCCGTGTGTTGTTGGCGTTGGTGTGTCTCTTAAGCCGAAGTCTCAATGTTGTTGCAAGAAGGTGATACATCGGCACCCCTCATCACGCGCACATCCCGCCACGATCTCCTAAACTTCCGGCTGATGCAGATGTGATCAATCTGGTTCTCCGTGACATGGTCCGGCGATCTCCATGTGGCCTTGTGGATGCGCTTGTGTGGGAAGATGCTGCCTCCTATCACTAGCTGGTTCAGGGCACAAAAGTCTGCAAAGCGCTCGCCATTTTCGTTCATCTGTCCCAGTCCGTGTGTTCCCATGGTGTTCTCATAGCCTGTGTTGTCTGATCCAATCTTGGCGTTGAAGTCTCCCATCAGTATGGTCATGTCCTTGGCTCCTCCTCTATCTATCACTGTCTGCAGTTGTTGGTAGAAGTCATCTTTTTTCTCCTCACATTGGTGGGAGCGTAGCACTGGATGATGTTTAGCTTGATGTCTTTCTTCTTGGTGATGAATTTGGCTGTGATGATGCGGGAGTTGACAGGTTCCCAGCCGATGAGTGCCCGCTGTGCCTCCGGTGCCAGCATCAGGGCCACGCCCTCAGTGTGGGGGGCTCCATCCTCTGTGTGTCCCGAGTACAGCAATTGCTCTCCCGATGAAAATCTCAGCTGTCCTGTCTGTAGCCACCTTGTCTCACTCAGTCCCAGTACTCCTATCCTGTAGTTCTTCATCTCTCTTGCTACTTGTATGGTCCTTCCTACTTCATACATTGTCCTGATGTTCCATGTGGCTACTCTCGTCGTTGTCCTGGGTGTTAGAAGGGGGGTCGGCCTTGCAGCTTCCTTTCGGCTTTCACTGCAATGCGTCATAGGTCTCCGGGATGGAGACCCTTCCTCGCCCAGGTGAATGTCTCGGTTTGTTGCTGTCGATGCTTCTGTAACTTTTATGTTTTTTACAGGTAGGGCTGTTAACCCTACGCAAACCCGTTTAGCCTCTTGGAGAGGTGGTCCACATTCGTCTGACCTCTACCCTTCGACCTGTCCAGCTTGGGTGACCCTGCCAGGAGCAGGTGCTCCCGCTGGCGAAGCTCTCTGGGTCATTGAGGTACACAAGCCACTACCCCACGACAAGGGTTGGACCATGTAGGGTGAACTGCCATAATGATGTAATAAACAGTAACTCAAACTGCTCCCTCTCTGCAATGTTGGACTTACTCTGTAAATTTTGGAGACCGTCACTTTCATCCTCCCCTTGTGGAAGAAGTAGCCCCGTGCCACATATTCATGATCCAGTCTGCCAATCAAAAGAACAGATGACACATCTTACTAGCACATCAGTGATTTTAGTGGCTTTCACTACACAGTGTATGATCTTACACTACACATGTAAATTAAAATAAAATAAAGTTAGAAGAGTGTGTGTGTGTGTGTGTGTGTGTGTGTGTGTGTGTGTGTGTGTGTAAAATCAGAGAAGAATCTGGCATAATTAACTGTGCAACATGAAAAGAAAATCTTCTCTTACTTGAAACCAAGTTCATTGAGAAATTCTCGAACATTACTTGAGCAGGCCACATCATAGCAAGCTCGAACGAGAGTGTGCCGATTTTTGTCTCCAACCTCGGCTTGTCCCAGGTATCGTATGTGCCTGTAGCAATAAAATACAATTTATAGCCAAACTGTCTGTGATACACACACATTTATAACACTATCAACAGCTTCTGCCTCTGCTGTAGTAGTGAAGTTTATATACCCCCCCCCCCCCCAATCTTGTCTGCACAAAACTTTGGGAAGCTTATCACTGATAACACTTCTACTGTTTTTCACTCATACTCTTTGCCTCATACATATCCGAGTGACCTGTATCCTCTGCCTAGTGCTTTGTGACCTGCATAAAATTATGTTTTTGTCTATGGGTATGGTGCTAGGCTGAACTTAATTACTAAAGCTGGCCTACACCGTTATACTGAATTACAATGGATAACCGGCCCCCGTAGTGTAGTGGTTAGCACCCGGGTTCGAGTTCCAGCCGAGGCAAGCGGGATTTTTCTACCTAGGTCAGTTCCCATCCAGAGTGGGTGTGCTATTGGCCCAATGGGGAGGCTGTTGCCACAGAGTCGAGATTCACCCACTTCACGGGTGCGACTTTGGAGGTGCTTTTCTTGGTATGATACGTCTTAAGATGTGGATGATTACACGGCCGGCACCACAGGTGCCGTACTTCCCAGGCCTGGTTAATGCCAGGATATTTATGACAGGAATCGTGGAATGCGGCCTTGTCCCGCAGTCCCAAACCACACGGATTTCCATGTTAAATGGGCAAGTTCCATATTTGCTGATCCTGCTTATGGTTTTAGGACACCCTGGACAGTATCGTTCATGAGTGCACCTGTACGCTCGAACTCTTGGGTTATTACCAATACTAATACTAGTATAGCTCTAAATGTGATAAAATGTTGTTTACAGAACATAAAAATTTTATGACTCCTGTTAACACTACTGGAGCGCTCAGTGTGGTTGTCGCATCACTGAGTACGCTTCTGTTGGCTCAGTGCAAGCATTACAGATGGTGTCTACGCAGTGTGATGATACTTTGATAGTCACAACGAAAAACAGCTCAGAACGATCTGTGAGCAAAAAAAAATTAAAAAAAATTGTAGCATTAGCCAGTTTAGAGTGGCATCCAAGAAATGTCACATATGGTCAGCCAAAAAACACTTTTGTCATTTTACTTTAATTTGAACACAGTGAAGCACCAAAATACGGTCCTACTAATTACCGAAAACAACGAAACGACCGAAAACAACTCTTAATACGGATAGAACGCAGTTCAAACATAGAAATAACAACACACAAACATGATTAAAGGTGAAAAAAGTGGCCTTAAAAAAAGCTAAAAGGAAAAAAAGGTGATATTGCAGAAAATAACCAGTCCGGACCAGAGTCGCTTCCCTTGGGAGACACGTTAATTTCGTCGTGTTCTCTTGGAGTGAATAAGTACTTTTTTCCTTTAAACTAGTTTAATGCCTCTTTTTTCACCTTTAATCGTGTTTGTGTGTTGTTATTTCTATGTTTTAACTGCGTTCTACGCGTATTAAGAGTTGTTTTCGGTAATTAGTAGGACCCGTAAAATAAGCTAACATAAAGAGCTCACCAAGGTGCATCAGCATGGTCTAGGGCTTGTCGAATTCTGAACAAAATGTACTGGCTCTGTTGTGTGGACAGGTTGTTTTCTGAAATGAAAGATGTATCACATGACATCAAACTGAAGTTAATTGTTGTTGCAACTGGGATCATACTTAGTACATGTATTTATGTATAATTTGAAACCTCTGAATCTGATCAATGATGTGATCCAACCCTATCTCAATGCTGTTTCCTCATCCCTCCCCCCCCCCCCCCTTCGGGCGAGTTAATCGCTTAGTTTAAGTAATTATCTCCGGCATTACAACCGCAGGACCACCACAATATCATCAGTATCTTTTAACTTTACAATGCTGAAGGCGGAGGAAGGAAAGAAGAGGAAACCATTACGTCGACGAAACTCTCGATCATCTGCGACCCTACCAACCATTTATGTTTTCGATTTAGGTTGAGAAAGCATCAAATGGCTTTAATCAAGGACTCTGTAACTACCAATACGTACTGAGCTGATAAACAGCCTCATAATCGCTGAACTGTTCTGGATTGCAGTCGGCATTGTCACAGAGGCCGCGAAGCCTATGGAGCAAAACTTCACAGTGAGCGTCCAAAATGCTGCCCTGTAAAAGAAACTCTTGGTGTGGAGCAACGCTTCGCATCGCTGCGTTGAAAGACGTTCCTGAACTCTCCATCTTCAAACTGTGTACACTGATCGTCAAATATCCGCCGAATACCCTGCTGACGATTCTCTCAATTTCATTTACGATGCCATCTTTGACTGTATAAAGTGTTTTCACAACAAGAGAGCTTTCGTGGATTCGGTTTGCCCTTTCGATCCTCGGTGGCTCAGAGGTCCGGGGCCAAAGTGGGTAAACTGTAATTCTTCGGGTTTGTACTCTGGGATACCCATAAACTTGACTAAATGCTTTGCATGTGAATTAAAGTTCATCGATTGCATCAGTACTCACCCGCATTTACATAATGTTTGTGCATTACTGGTTACATTTTTCATTCTCTGTTTCGAATGTCACTAGTGTATCTCTGTTTTGTCACATTTGCTTCTAAAAATGCATGATACACGTAACATTTAATGTTGTCTCTAGAACAGAACCATGGAAATTAAAACCAAAGTCTTTACTGCAAGTCCAACATTACAATCCAAGAGAAAGCAAACAAACCACCACCAATGATAAACCTGCAAATTTCTGTCAGTTCAATGTTAAACTGACGGGAATTTATAATATAACTGCTGAAAAGAGCAACTGCAATGGGGGGTGGGGGTGGGGGAAGAGACACTGAAAACAAATTGCCCAAATTGGGATAACAAAGGTATTTGAATTGAACTGAAGTGAATCACTAAAACAGCAACAATTTTTCTGCACTGAATCATAGGCGAAATTCTTAAAGTGACAGATGCTCATTTTCAAATTTGGCAATAAAGGAAAGAGGTTCATAGATGTGCCGCATGTGGCCGGTGTTCATATCAAAGACTGGAAGACAAAGAAGTCAGAAAGAAACTGAATCGTAGGCGAAATTCTTAAAGTGACAGATGCTCATTTTCAAAGTTTGTCAATAAAGGAAAGAGGTTCATAGATATTGCTGTGCCGCATGTGGCCGGTGTTCATATCAAAGACTGGAAGACAAAGAAGTCAGAATGAAACTGATGAACTGGCAAATTCATAATGATACTAAAATCACTGTTCTGTACTGTGATGACCTCTGAACCTCATCTCCTTCAGAAAAGAGAGAAATGGCTCAAGAAGGCAATACTGATGTCATCCCCTGCAGGAAACACTTCAGCACGATACATGTCATGGTTGAAGGTTACTGCAACACAAATGGACATGTAAGACAATATAAGTATGCACATAATTATCATGCACACAAATGAGTATCCATATCAGTATTTATCAAAGCAAATACAAAATTAGTTAATTAAATTAAAATTGAGTACGTACTTCAAAGTGGGGTCTGCAAATCTCAGTCAACAGCTTTTTTTTTTTTCAAAACAGATAAACAGACCAGTTGTAAAAGGTGCATTGAACAGAACACTCACTAGACTAGCAAAAAAATTTACACCAATTATTACCTCATTAAAGCTCTAAGCTCCCAACAAAAAGCTTTCCGCAGTAAGAAAAAAATTTACAGAGTCGACCGTGCAAGCACAGTCAACTCTGTCACAGTTGCAGAGTCAACCCTGTCCCCGGGACCGTCGCTACTCGATCTAGAGTAGCGACGGTCCCGGGGACAGGGTTGTTGCAGAGTTCACACAGTGTCCAGAAACAACGTGCCGGAAAAAAACTGCCCCCACTTCCTGTCGGGCTCCGTCCACGCTATTGTGCACAATCCCGACATGCAACCCGGCTTATTATGTGACCACGCCGCGGATACGTCCGTTTACTGAGATGACTGAGCGATGTCGGACATAGCGCAAGCTATGCTACAACCGGTAAGCCTGTACACGTATTTGAAACTGAGAAATTTTGTTTCTTGCGTAAACACTTCAGCTCGAGCTTGCAGAACCAAAAGTAAAACAGCAAGTTGGAGATGTTATTGCCGATAAAACGCGCTTGGCAAATCTGAGTGCCCGCGTGCTCTTCATTTCTCACACATCTCGGCAGATTTAAAAAAAAACCAAACAAACAACAAAAAAAACCTTACCGTCAACATTTGTTGTGCCATTCTGATGGTCAGGTGACAGCACGGCATACGAGCAACACTGACCAAATTCAAAAGTGACACGACTTGTATGGTGGTCACTGCGGACAGTACTGACTCGATCACGGCTGCTACGATGACCACTGCACGGACGGATGACCATTGCAAGGGGATGTGCACAGTAGCATGGACGGACCCCGACAGGAAGTGGGGGCAGTTTTTCGGCACGGTTTTGTCGCTGTTTCTGGACACTGTGTGAACTTGACTCTGCACCTGTGACAGAGTTGACTGTGCTTGCACGGTCGACTCTGTAAAAAATTTTCACACTACGGAAAGCTTTTTGTTGGGAGCTTAGATCTTTAACCTGCTCACACACACGTCCTTTCATTTGTGCGCCAAAGCACGGTGGACAACATTTAGGACCTATACATTTACGGTCCTATAATTCTACGGTCAGCCAGCCGACATTTGTCCCATTTACAGTGTTCCTTACAGCTTTCAAAACTGAGGGTCATTATCAGGCCACCTCTGTCAAATTCAGAGGGTCATTTTGTAAAATCGGTGAAGTACAGCCTCAAAATCTCTGCGTCAAATTCTGAAATTTCAGTCTGCGTAATTGATGCACATATGTGTGTAATAGGGAACACTGCATTATAGTTCCCATGGATATGAACACTCCCCCCCCCCACACACACACACACAAACAACACACACGTATGCACACAAATTACACAAGCACTTACACAGATCGCCAGCCTGCAAGGTAATACTGACAGGTTTGCAGATGTCAGAGCACTTCCCCATTGGCGTCAGAACCAAACGTTTTTTTCCCCACCCCTGTATGTACCAGCTGAAATCCATGACTGCGCTTGAACGCTGCCAGAGACAGGTACTGGTGTGACATTCATACCTCAGCCATGAGAGTCTTGCACAATTTTAGAACGAATACGAAGAGTGTGTGTGAAATGTGTGGAATCTTATCTGTGCTCCCAAAACTGTAAAGCGGGCTACTAACTACGAGCTGCGAGGAACATACATTTGATTATGCCCGAATCACAGTCGTTGCGCTTGGTGCATCTACTAACTACAAACTGAAGGGCGGCAGATGCGCTGATCTCACCATCTTTGGTGAAACTAACAGACAGTTACCCCAACACAGCAAAAACAATGGAATCACTGTAAATTTTGCTTCTTTTTTTTTTTTTGGTCAACTCTGGCAATAAAAGTAAGCTTTTCACTGACTACCTAATGTTAAGATGTTTACACTCTGAGATCGTTCTGAGCTATTTCGGTGGTGTCAAGCATCATACCAGGACACATGCACAAATACATGTCCATTCATAGACAGGCTTGCATTCAGCTGATGGAAGCCAAAATGCAGTAGGCGGTGACAGTGTTCAATGTATGCGACTTTATACCACTCTACCACTATTACAAGTCATGGTATAACAAGATGGCCACCAGCCCAATATGTTGTTTCCATTCAATGACATGCTGTAGTCACAGTCGTAGTCGTTGTGTCATGTATGCAGCCCGCGCGCACACGCCGGAACGCAAGCTCTCTGACATCAAGCATGCTGACATAAAGAAAGTACTGAAAACCCTTATCTTGCCTCTATGCACTTGCAAAAACCCAAACACATGAGGTCGTGTGAGCTCGCCTAGCTGGTTGACGTCACAACTTTTTGGCGTATGCGAGGTTCTACATGGGTGAATGAATTCTTGTAATAAAGTCGTTCCCCTTTGACAGAGTTACTTCCCGCAGACCTAACTGACAGACGATTGCTTACTGGTATCGGAGAAGAGACCCTCTCTCTCTCTCTCGCCTTAGACGCGCGCTTGCGCGCGCACGCACGCCCCCCCCCCCCCCCCTACACACACACACACACACACACACACACATTATGCAAAGACCTTGGAATCAGAAAGACGCGTCACTCCTGCCCTCGTAAGAGAGACATATAGCGGGACAACGCGAAGAGTTGTCTGCCCGCATTAGCGCGCATCCTAGATCTGGCCCCTATAGTGACAGCATGGCGGAAAGTGGAAAACGATCACAAAAGCCGGGCATGCAATTGTGTTCTGCGCCGAATTGTTCAAATAACAGACAAATATAAACGGGGAAATACTTCTTTTGGTATTCCTGTTGAAAAACAAACATTTTTTTTCTCGCTTTCTTGTCAAAAAAAAAAAAAAAGACCTCAAGTGGTACGTGTGCATGCAGTGTAAACAAACAGTAAACACACGCGGCTGACGCAGATACAGCGTAATTTTTTTTTTCCCTGACAAATCACGGTGACTTAAATTGTGCTAGCGTCTACCTGCATCTAAATTCAGAACACACACACACACACACACACACACACACACACACACACACACACACACACAGAGTTGTCACTCATACGGCGGCAGGTACGTTCATCGGCACTTGTTCCAGTTCACATACTGTTGGGGAGAAATCTGTAGGTATGTACAGAACTCTTTTCTTAAAAATCAAGAGGTTTGCATGCAGTGTAAACAAACAGCAGTAAACACACGTGGCAGGCGCAGACATCAGGTTTTGGTGTTGTTTTTGTTGTTTTGTTGGCGGTGGTGTTTTTTTTTTTTTAAACTTTACAAATAACGTTGACTTGAACTGTGCTAGCGGCACGTTGCACTGATACACACACACACACACACACACACACACACACACACAGAGAACAAAATCATCCGGCTGATCTTCATTCTAACCATTGTAAAACCATATCACAACATAGAATCTGTTGGATCGTCGGTCGCAGATATGATTAATGCTGAGTTAGCAGGAAGTATTCAGCGGATGCGTCCATCTTTGGATCTCTCGCACATTCGATCTTTCTGTGTTCCGTACTAGTTTTACTTGAACACATCGAACGAAATGCACTGCGTAGCCTACGTACAGCAGTGAAAGCCAAACTAGATCTTTCGTTCGTCCTCCGGAACTTTGAGAGTACTTATGTTTTCCATAGGCCTAAAACACATGCGAAATATATGGGGGGAGACCACCTGTCAGTCGCTGACATCTTCGTTTTTGTTTATTTTCTTAAAATGTTTTACGGCGGCTACTGTAGGGTTGGGTCAAACAAACAGACTTTTTACAAGCATGCGGATTCTATACTAAATTTACGCCAGTCACACGTCGTGGATGCGGCGATTTTGGTTTTCACGTGTGATGCTATGTGTTATGTTTGGGAGAAAACATAATCTTGGCTCCAACTTCGATACCGATCTTGGCTCCAACTTCGATATCGTAGGCATACCTACCTCTATTTTTCAAGGGGGAAATCTACAGAAAGGTTTTCCCGTTCCTGGTGTTCGCTTCTGACAGCAATTCGGCGCTGCACAGGGCCATTGCACGCCCGAATTTTTGCGTGGTTTCTGGCTTTCTGCCATTACTGCGTAGATCTGCGGGATGCGCGCTAATGCGCGCAGACAACTCTTACGCGTTGTCCCTCAAAGGGAGGTAAGTGAACTATCTTTATGTTTCCAAGATCTTTGCATTATACTTCTGAGTGTGAGTCAGTGGCAAAAACGAAACCCACTGAAATTCCCGCTTTCCACATGTCAAGTTGTAGAGATCGCGAAAAGATACTGCATTTCGATGCAAAATAATTTCTAGACCATCCCAAAACATGCTGGTGCAGTAACGTCAGTAGATTACGTCACCTTGGAAAGATATCGAACCTTCCAGTAAGTTGAGAAATGTTCTAGATCTGACCTGTTCAGTACGTAAGCAGCCCTGCACAGCGTTTTGGGTTCTTCTTTCATGAATTTGTTCTCCGTGCATATTCTGTTCATAAAGTATTGGAGTTGTATTCTGTTGTATCCCGTGTCTTCTCTGCGATTGCACGAAGATGGCGACATAGTAGAAGTAAAATACACCACGTCTCCAAACAGAGGAATTCGGAAAGAAAGTGGCGAGACACCCCCAAGAAAAAACAGCATCACGTCAATCAAACATGACGCACTTACTTTACGTCAGTGCGCGTGCGTCTCTTCTTCGATCCACACAGACGGCACTCACTGAGGAGGAGAAGTGCGTTCGGCGCACTATACATGCCAGCATCGATGACGTACGTTTTCTTACGTCATTGTCAGAGTTACACTTGCATAATCGTCTCTGCGGGAGATCGGCAGTGACGTGCGTTTGTACCACAGATGCTTGCCCATGAACGTGGAAAATTTAGCCCGTCCTATGATGTTGTTTCCATTACTATGGAAACAACATAAAAATCCATAATTCACCACATGTGGTCTAAACATTGTACCCATGACAACCACGCGTGAATTTAATGGCTGTACCTAAAGGCCATGTCACACGAGAGGGCAAAAACACTTGAAAACATTGTTTTCAGATGTTTCGCTGCGAAACAGTGTGTTTAGTCGTGTGACATACTTCACAACAATGTTTTCAAAACACTGTTTCGATCGTGTTTTCAGTTTTAGAGCCTGCCCTAAAATCCGAAAACATGTTTTGTGTTTCAACCAATGAAAGCCGCCATGCGGAGTGTCAAGTGACACCTTCCCGTATCCGCTCAGTCAACATGTATGTTTAAGGAAAAGAGACATCGACTTTACCCAGAAACCCCATCCAGAGGTATTTCATACGCATTGAAGTTCTACATACAAGAAAAGGGTGTCTAGTAAGGTAGGAATGTCTTGACCGTAGCAGGGAAACTTGTTTTCAGTGTGACATCGCCTTAAAGAGTGAACAGGTATTACCCCTAGCAGTGTTCAAGCAGTGTGTTCTGGTGAAAGGATTTGCGTCACAATATGACGCGAAAAGGGACTAAAGAATAATTTACGTCACGGCATGACGTAGTTCGACTTCGTACGGAAATCGGGACGAAGGAGCTTTGCAGGTCGCTTGACGTGGAATTGTTGATCTTTTGCTGCGTTTTATCAACAAGCGGTCGTGTTTGTGACAAGCGTAAGGCTAGTTCCAGTTCTCTACTAAGACGGAGGCTTCGAAACGGACCAGCTGACTTCTCAAAGCCTATGGACAAAGCGAGGTAAAGCACCTCAGTCAGTGATGTCGCGTGAAGCATTTGGATTGCCGATGTCAGCTTTCAAATCAAAGAAATGCAGGTAGGGACATACTTACTTAGGCCCTTGGCTCCACGTGGAGCATAGGCCATCGACGACCCTTCGCCATCGCACTCTGTTCTGGGCTAGTCTTGCCACTCCAGTCCAGTTGGTCCCCTGCTTACATAGCTCTGCCTCAGTGTCCCGCCTCCAGCTGTTGCGAGGCCGGCCTCTCTTCCTTTTCCCCTGCGGGTTCCATGTCAGGGCTTGGCGTGTGGTGCTGGATGCTGGCTTCCTGAGGGTGTGTCCAATCCAGCCCCACTTCCTCCGCAGGATCTGCTTGGCCACTGGTTCCTGCCCCGCTCGCTCCCACAGCTCTTCATTCCGGATCTTCTCTGGCCATCGGATGTTGAAGATGCGCCTCAGACAGGTGTTGAGAAATGTCTGGATCTTCTGCTGCATCGTCTTCGTTGTCCTCCATGTTTCGCATCCGTAGAGCAGAGCTGACTTCACGTTGGAGTTGAAGATGCGAAGTTTGGTTCTTATGCTGACAACTTTGGATGCCCAGACGTTCTTCAGCATGACCATTGCTGCCCTTGCCTTGCCGATTCTGGCTGTGACGTCTCGGTCTGTGCCTCCCTGTCCATCAACCGCACTCCCCAGGTAGACAAAAGACTCCACCTCCCTGATGGTGACTGTGACTGGTGTGTTGGCAGTGGTGTTGAAGCTCCCTGAAGTGTTCTGCCCATCGCTTCAGCTGTTCCTCAGTTGTTGTCAGTGGGTGCCCGTTCTTGTCCTTCACTGGTTTGTCTGTCTGCTGAAATTTGCCCGCGAGCTTCTTGGTCACCTGGTACAGGTCTTTTAGATTCCCTTGTCGGGCTGCTTCCTCTGCTTGACTGGCCAGGTTGTCAATGTAGTCCCTCTTGTCCTTCCTGGTGCTCCTCTTCACTTCTCTGTCAGCTGCTGTGTATTCCTCTTGTGCCTTTGCCTTAGCTCTTCTTGTTCGGCTCGTGTTCAGTGCAGTTTTCTTCTCTTTCCTAACTTCCAGCTTCTGGATGGTATCAGCAGAGATCCATTCCTTATGTTGGGTCTTTCTCTTGCCAAGGACCTCTTCAGCAGAGATCCATTCCTTATGTTGGGTCTTTCTCTTGCCAAGGACCTCTTCGCATGTGTCGTGCCAGAGTTTCTTGCTGTGTTCCCACTGTGTCTCGATGTCCATTTCACTGTCTTCTATCAGGTCTTGCAGTGGCTGGAACCTGTTGGAAAGGCTGATCCGGAATGCTGCTTGTGTGTCTGTGTTCCTGAGAAGTCCAACGTTGTACCTGGTCCGTGTGCTGTTGGCGTTGGTGTGCCTCTTAAGCCGAAGTCTCAATGTTGTTGCAAGAAGGTGGTGGTCTGATGATACATCGGCACCCCTCATCACGCGCACATCCCGCCACGATCTCCTGAACTTCCGGCTGATGCAGATGTGATCAATCTGGTTCTCCGTGACATGGTCCGGCGATCTCCATGTGGCCTTGTGGATGCGCTTGTGTGGGAAGATGCTGCCTCCTATCACTAGCTGGTTCAGGGCACAAAAGTCTGCAAAGCGCTCGCCATTTTCGTTCATCTGTCCCAGTCCGTGTGTTCCCATGGTGTTCTCATAGCCTGTGTTGTCTGATCCAATCTTGGCGTTGAAGTCTCCCACCAGTATGGTCATGTCCTTGGCTCCTCCTCTATCTATCACTGTCTGCAGTTGTTGGTAGAAGCCATCTTTTTTCTCCTCTTCCGCATCATTGGTGGGAGCGTAGCACTGGATGATGTTCAGCTTGATGTCTTTTTTCTTGGTGATGAATTTGGCTGTGATGATGCGGGAGTTGACAGGTTCCCAGCCGATGAGTGCCCGCTGTGCCTCCGGTGCCAGCATCAGGGCCACGCCCTCAGTGTGGGGGGGCTCCATCCTCTGTGTGTCCAGAGTACAGCAATTGCTCTCCCGATGAAAATCTCAGCTGTCCTGTCTGTAGCCACCTTGTCTCACTCAGTCCCAGTACTCCTATCTTGTAGTTCTTCATCTCTCTTGCTACTTGTATGGTCCTTCCTACTTCATACATTGTCCTGATGTTCCATGTGGCTACTCTCGTTGTTGTCCTGGGTGTTAGAAGGGGGGTCGGCCTTGCAGCTTCCTTTCGGCTTTCACTGCAATGCGTCATAGGTCTCCGGGATGGAGACCCTTCCTCGCCCAGGTGAATGTCTCGGTTTGTTGCTGTCGATGCTTCAGTAACTTAGTGTTTTTTTACAGGTAGGGCTGTTAACCCTACGCAAACCCGTTTAGCCTCTTGGAGAGGTGGTCCACATTCGTCTGACCTCTACCCTTCGACCTGTCCAGCTTGGGTGACCCTGCCAGGAGCATGTGCTCCTGCTGGCATAGTTCTCTGGGTCATTGAGGTACACAAGCCACTACCCCACGACAAGGGTTGGACCATGTAGGGAGGTAGGGACATGGTATAAATAATTTTGCCAATTCGGTGCCCCCAATTACGAAAAATACACCACACGAGTTTGTTGATTTCGACCGTAAAACTGCTCGTTAAAACTCGCAGTTTTACGGTCGAAATCAACAAACTCGTGTGGTGTATTTTCCGTAATCGGGGGCACCTCATTGTGAAAACTAGGCTACATGTCAGGAACCAGATTGCTATATTTTAAATATTCATTGTAATTTAAATCATAACAAGTACTACTGTTCCTGCCATAATAGTGAGTTGTGTTTATACTAGAATTCTGAGAGCGTAGATGATGACGTCAAACGGTCAGTGTCACTGGAATTTGGTATATTGCTTCCGTCAGCAAAAACTGTGACGTAAAAGAACAAGGAGGAACGCCCCCGTCCTACAAAGTTGTTTCTCCAAACTTCATTAAGTTGTTTCTCTATAGAGAAACAACTTTATGAGACGGGGCAGATTTTGCTACGCGCAGCAGCAAGTTTCAGTGATACAAAACAAGACTGTGACGTTTCTCCACACAATACTTTCTTTCACGCACACAGTGACGTAACGAAATCTGCGTCATAGACACCTTACGTGCACACTTTGCTGCTGCGTTCTTTTTGGCGGGAGTTGACGTGTGTGTGTGTGTGTGTGTGTGTGTGTGTGGACGGATGTAATGATGGCTATCTGCTAAACCACCTCGCCGGACGGCTTTCTACTTTGAGATAAAATGGGCAGTCATATTCTCCAGAGCTATTTTTCACGATTTTTAGCCTATCGTATTTTGAGAACAGTTATCGCCGATTTGAAAAAATCGGTCATGTCACGAATTTTTTCGAAAAAAATGTTCAATTGGGAAGATCATCCAATTATACTGCCTGTTTTCGTAGCACAGCTCTGTAGCTCTGACAGGTTTTGTGTAAGAAAAATATTTCCGAGGTAGGGGTGGTTTGCATATAAGGCCAAATATCTATGAAACGACTGCTTCAAATTACTCATCATTCCGGGATTTTTGTCACTTGTGCCAACTGCACATATGACATGAACTACTGCACTATTATAGCTTTAGTATTAAGAATAGCAGAGCTTTTAGATAAACACATTTTTGACGTTTCTGCGAGAAGCGCCGGTCAAAAAAGTTCCAATTTTGCAATTTCGTAAGTACAATCCAAGGCACTTAAGTCCACGTTTCATCAGCTCTCTAGATCTTCCAGATTTTATGTCAAAATTAATTCAGTCACGGAAGTCACAAAAGCAACAAGGAAATCACAAGATATGTAGAAGTATCATCTGTCAGACGAGCAGCGTGAGACTGACGTCAAATGTTTGGTTCACAGACAAAATCTGCAAGTATCGTCACTGTTTCCGACATTTCATCAGCCCTCTAGATCTTCCAGATTTCATGTGAAAAATAATTCAGTCGGAGAAGTCACAAAGCCAACAGGGAAATCACAAGACATGAACAAGCATCCTCAGACCTAGTCCGGGTAACCCATGAGTGATCGGGGAAGTCACATCCTGGGTCAGGGATCCAAGCGAAGAAACTTTTTGGTGGCTACATTTTTTTCGTGGTGGCTATGGCACAGGAAAACGTCAGGCTAATATAAGAAAACTGACAGCGTACCTAAGCTGTACGATGATTTTTATAGCTGAACTTGATTGAAATGTTCACGGCTTCAACCGGCCGTCTGCGGAAGTTAGAATGGGATCCCTTATGGCGCACAGCGAAAACTGAAGGGAATGAACTCATTGTTATTTCAGAGTTATCTTCCATGTTTTAATTATCTCCCAATTGACCTCACACCAACCCGCGCGCACTTTCCTGCGACATTTTTCACGAAAGGATACTAACACGGATACTTCCTCAATCAGTCTCAATCCGCGTTGTGATTTCTTCGTCGTGGTTGAAGGTAAGCAGTGTGTTTGAGTGTACTGTATTTGTACGTCCATTTTCCCCCTTTATTTCAAAACAACATGATCTCTGTCAGTTTAGACAGATTGTCGTCTGAGTCCGACAAGGAAGCGTGTGAGCCGACAAGCAAAGTAACGTCGCGTCACTGATACCTTTGTCTTAGCAGCCGACTATTTTAGGACACTGACTAGAGTGGTTTTAGACCTTTAAATGCTAGAACTGAAAAGCCTGCTTCAAGTTTCAAAGAAAGCCTTTACGGATACATGTCTGCAGTTACTAAATTGTACAGACTAGGCAGGAACCAGATCTATCTATTATCTTGAAATGTTCGCACTGGATCACTCATACCAGTAACATACTGCTATCGGATTGTACTTCAAAATGTCGCTGGTGGCGTTTGTATAACTCAGAATTACTGCATTTCTTGTCTACTGCTTCCTCAGCTACCGTGTAGAACACGTCAGCGACTTTGGCAGGCGAGAATCAATTTTCTCAAAATATGACGTTAGCGAAATATTCAGTGGTTTACCTGGGATATTCTGAATAGTTTCGCAAAGTCGAAGGACGCGGTCTCGCTCCTTACATCAAACAGCAATATTTATCTACGAGTGGTTTTACGTTTCTATAAATGTTCGTGTGAAAATCTACTTTAGATTTTCGTATCAACAAGATGGCCGCGCGACCATTACGTAATGGGGATAATCGTGGAATTTTGTTCAATATTCCGGGGAATGGTGCAGAAAGTGAAGATTAGAGTGTGGCAAGATTCGTAGATTTGGACGGCGGTTTTCATGATTCCTTCGGGCATGTAGAAGAATTGGAGGAAAATGACTCTGATGATGGGAAGTAGGAGGTGATCAATCTACACTAATCACTAATCAGTCGAGTTCTGGTGGGTGTGGAAGATGTGTACTGTGAAGGGAGTCCAGGAAAGTTGGAGAGGGATGAGTAGAGGCAGTACTGGGAGGCAACGGAGTAAAACTGGAGGGAGTGCTGCATTAGATTCTGACTCTCACAGCAGTTTTAATAATCACATACACAGACAGTATCCATTCTACGAAGGTGAGCATGGTCCTACTGTGTTTTCCCCCTGCTGACTGTGACATGATAGACACTTGGGATATTCTTTTCCCTGGACTTTGTCATGTTATTGCAGAGCACTGATGAGATAGGTGTGCATTGGTGCAGCAGGAAGGGGGGGGGGGGGGACTGAAAAGCAGGGCACAGTGTGCATTTTGCTGTGGCATTGGTCTGTACATAGGTATTGCAAGTATGATCTCAGGCAGTGTAGAGATAGATCTCATGTCAGACTCACCAGCAGCTATTTCAGTAAGCGTGCAGTACAAGTCAGTTGTATACCAAAGTGTTTTGTGTGTGTTTGAACAGTCTATGAAGTACATGTATCATGCAAGATCAGTACAAATGAGGACTGAAGAGAAACCATGCACACCATCACCAATTTTTTTTTTTTTTTTTTTTTTTACAGATCTGTGGGGTAAGTGTGTGTGTGTGTGCGTGTGCGTGTGTGTGTGTGTGTGTGTGTGTGTGTGTTACAACATCACTTTGATCTGCATGTATGCATTTATTTCAGGCCCAGGTCCTGCTCAAAACAACCAGCTCCTGCAAATATGTTTACAAATGTGTCATCATCTAATATCATGTTCAACATGGCGATTATTCAAGTCAACACCAAGTGGTAAGTTTAGTTAGGTCCACTTTTGCTTTTTTTGTTTTATTGTTAAAGTTAGCAACAAGCGTACCAGACAACCTCTATTGTGTTGAATCCATGTACATGTACTACAAACTGAGAGCAAAGATTACATATTCTTAAACTGGCCTAAATCTGTGTTTAACCGATATGAAATCCCCTCAGAAAGCAATCGCCAGTGACATCCCTACCTACCATGGGATTGTTACCTGCTACATGTACCTCAGGATCAACAGACCGGGCATCTTGGACACTAAAATTCCCTCATAAAAATTATCTTTTGTTACCATAATGGTGATGTCAAAGCCGGTTGTAATAGGACAAGACCTTTTCCAGTATTGACACTAGTGAAATTCAGTCCCAAAATTCCCTCATCTAATCAGACACTTGACGCTCAATTCAAACTGCCATACCCCCACCCCCACCTTTTTGAAATACATTTAGTACTAAACTCTGTTTGAAGTGTGAATCTGACTTGGCTAGGGCTGAAGGAACAGTGAGAATCTAAAGAATATATTTCAGGTATACATTTTCTGTTATCTGTAATTTGCTAGTTGTCCAAGCACTTGTTTCACTGTTGTAACATTTGAAAGAAATGGCATTTAGTTTTGTTTTTGTTTTTATCATGACACATTACTGTATGGTCAGTCCTAAATCTGATCAGTTTCCATGTGCTGCCATGTTTCCAACCTGAATGGTAAACTTTGTCCCCATTGGCCAAAATGTTTGTGTTGTAACTGATCAACATGTGTCTAGAAATAAATGTACAAAAGGAAACGTTTGATAATGTGTGACCTTCCAAGTGATGTCCTAATCACAAGGCTGATAAATTTCAACATACACTACCTGAACATTACGTCTTTCGATGTTTCTCATTATAGCAGTGTGTGTGTGTGTGTGTGTGTGTGTGTGTGTGTGTGTGTGTGTGTGTGTGAAAATTAAACAGTACAAATAATACTAAAATATAAATAGATACGGTTAGTGTGCCCATTTATGCGTTTTTGTTTGCAGTACAACAGACCTAGTTGTATATGAATTAAAATATACAATGTGTACTATCTGCCAAACATTAAAAAAGTCTTAAATGAAATCGGACAACCTTCGCCGGTCAGGAATCTGATGTCTGACCATTCGCTGTGTCTGGTCTGACCAACTCAAAGGACAACCAAAAGCCTAATTTACAAAGATCCTCATCCACTCACCAAACATGTTTTGACTGTCTTATCAGCAGTCCCAAGCACAGACATGGATGCTTTTTAGAAACATACAACAACAGAGGGAAAACCAAAGATCATCAATACAATTTTATTGATCAACTTCAGCAAACTGGATCATTTCGCTCCAAAGGAAAAAACATTTGAAAACAAGTGCCCACATACAAACGTGATGCGCGTGGTGCCATTGACGTCAAGAGTCTGACAATGCGAAGTGGCAACATTTTCAGTTTGAACCATGTTGCTGTTTTCCCCGCTCACGCTGCCAAACATGTAATGCTCTTGACAGCCAATGTTGGTACAGTACCATCGACGTATAGATCTATACGTCTGTTTACAGTACAGGGACAAAAAAAGATGAGAGTCTTGATTTGTATGGGATGGACTTAAATCATCTCAGTGTTTAGATTCAACGTTTTCCATTACTGTTTTGCGTTTGATTATGCATGCTAGTTTACACCGACCTTGTCCCTGGAAAGCAAAACTGCACGTACAATTTAACACACTGGATTATGTGACAGTGATTTTGTAAAGTTTAAAAAGTACAGCAGCTGTGTAATAGTGCTTGCCGTATTTTACGCCCCGCCCCCTTTTTTCCTTTTATTCTTTCTCCTCACTACCATCCTTCCACGTGAATTTGCTTGTCGGCTCACAATCTAGATCTAGAGAGACATAACATAAACACTCACACCATGATGATCAGTGATCACATCAAATCAGTGGTAATCAGAAATTTCGTTCAGTCATCAAAGAAAAATCTCGTGTGTTTGTGTAGATCTTTCTGCTATGCGGTTGGGAGGGATCAGCATGCCGGCCTGTCAGATTCGAGGGATCTTGAACTGACTTACGTTTTAGTTGAAAAATCTTTTCGCTGAGTGAGTTTTCTGATTAAGAAAAGCTTGTAGAAAGCAGTACAGGACCTGTGAGATTTTTCAGCCAACTGTTTTTGAGACTGACAAAGAGATATTACATCAATTCCTGTTATTCTGTCAGCTTTTGTCTGATCTGCCCACCTTTAGAAATCTCCGACTTTTCCCGCGGTTTTCTATTCAGGCACGCATGCGCCGACACCATGCAAATGGCTGCCAAGCAGACGAACCTCAGCTCGCAGTGTTAGAGTTGGGCATTTTCCACTCAGACAATCATGCACGGTAGCTTGTAAGGCCAAAGTGTATATTTTCATGGAGCGTTATTCAGCGTCACTTGTATCCTATCAGTATTTAAATATTGGTCCAGCCACCACAGAGATATTAATGTGTTAATTTTTTTTCTACGCTAGGATCCATGACTCTCGATTTCAGGAGAGAGGAGACCATGACTACCTTAGACCATCTCAGTGCTAGAGGTCAAAAGACGTCAAAAGTTTACTTCGCGGAATTGACGTCATCTCTCTCTGTATGACGACCTGCCTGAGGCTGACGTGAAATGGAACGGACGTCTCTCTCTCTCTCTCTCTCTCTGGGGAGCCAGGGTGGCCGAATGGTAGAGCGTTGGACTTTCAATGCTTGGGCCGAGAGTTCGAATCCCGGCCGCTGGGGCCAAATATTTGTGCTGGCCTTTTTCTCGTTGCCCCGTCTTTGATATCACCCTTATGTGGGGGAAAAGGACGTTAAACTCCTAAACACCCACCCACCCACACTACTTCGTGGGACTGCTCGCCTTCTTGGGCCGTGTATAATAAACTCATAAGTATACCCGAACCGGCAACAATAACAACAAAACAGACAAAATAAAATGAAGTTTGGAGAAACAACTTTGTAGGACGGGGCCGTTCCTCCTTGTTTTATTTTGTCTTTGTTGTTATTGTTGCCGGTTCTCCCCTCTCCAAGTTCTACCAATGACACTAGATCCTCTACGACCTCGACCGATTAGCCACGTGACTGGGGGTGGGGCCGGGTGGGGGAAGAAGGGAGGGAGAGAGGCAGAGAGAGAGAGAGAGAGAGGGTGGGTGGGTGGGTGTTTAGGAGTTAAACGTCCTCTTCCCCCACATAAGGGTGATATCACGTACGGGGCAACGAGAAAAAGGCCAGCACAAATATTTGGCCCCAGCGGCCAGGATTCGAACTCTCGGTCCAAGCATTGAAAGTCCAACGCTCTACCATTCGGCCACCCTGGCTCCCCAGAGAGAGAGAGAGAGAGAGAGAGAGAGAGGTCAGTTCCGTGATCTAAACATTTGACGTCAGCCTCAGGCAGGTCGTCATACAGAGAGAGAGAGATGACGTCAATTCCGTGAAGTAAACTTTCGACGTCAGCCTCTAGCACTGAGATCGTCTGAGGATGCTTGTTCATGTCTTGTGATTTCCCTGTTGGCTTTGTGACTTCTCCGACTGAATTATTTTTCACATGAAATCTGGAAGATCTAGAGGGCTGATGAAATGTCGGAAGCAGTGGCGATACTTGCAGATTTTGTCTGTGAACCAAACATTTGACGTCAGTCTCACGCTGCTCGTCTGACAGATGATACTTCTACATATCTTGTGATTTCCTTGTTGCTTTTGTGACTTAGAGAAACAATAGAGAAACAACTTAAAACACGACGTCTGTTCGGAGAGAGATGTATGAGCGGAAAACCGTCAAGAACAGTGAGATTGAATAGCCCTTTTGACGCGGGTTGTCACTACTGCCGATGTATTTGCCCTACTGATTGTAGGGCGGTCCAGTCCGGACAAGTTCAGGGTTCAGGTCCCTAATGGTTGTAGGGGAGGTTGAACTGGGTTGCTGAAGGCCCTGGTGTAGCGCCGCAACGCCAGGAAGTTGCCGTCGGACTCTCATACTAGCTACGTCAGTCTCTACATCAGGACAAGTGTCGCCGACAGCCACGAAGAAGGGACTACTTCAACTCTGTCTTCGTGGGACTGCTCGCCTTCTTGGGCCGTGTATAATAAACTCATAAGTATACCCGAACTGTCGTTAGAGCCACATTCGTAAACAGTCAAGGACTGAAATTGTGTAATACTTTTCATACTTTTCTTGAGAGCACTGACAGAGTGTTTTATTAGTCGGGTTTCAGTAGCCGTGATAGACGGTTAGAAACCGCGCGCATCTCTTTGTTTTGTATGGGGTAATACATGTTTGTGTGATTGTATATTGTACTTGTATAGGGTAATAAATGTTTGTGTGATTGTACCCTAGTATGCCCCTGTGTAACTGTACACGATTGCGTGTGGTATGTGCATGACTGTGATTGTGAGAGTGAATGTCTGTTTACACGGAACGCAGGACAGGGTCGTGACAGCGATACTCAACTTTCTCTTCTACAGACTTCTGTATACAATGTACTATATGGTGGAAAAGGACGTTAAACCCCCAAACACCCACCCACCCTCTGTATACATGTACGCAATGTGAGATGATCCCCATTGCACCCAGATGTGAGTGATTTGAGAGTGCCAGCATGTCTTCTGCAATCCAGTGGCCAGACCCATTTATCGAATGGGATGAGTGGTGGAGATGGGGGTTGGGCAAGTTCCACGCAGCACAAGAGGAAGGCTTTCACTGGCTGCTGGGTCAGTGTTCGTCTTAAGAAGATTGTGAGTCTATGCCCGGAACACACTAAATGTGATATGTGTAACAGTGCTTGTCATGTCCTGCAGCCAGGAAGATGTATACACCTTCTTGTGCCAAATGCATTTTTACCAACTCTGTGCTTTATTTATTGCAAAATGCACCCCTGTACTTATCGTTAGTATACCAACATGTGACTTTTCTACTGCAAAATGCAAAACACCAATACGACCCCCTGTACTTATCATAAGTATAGACTGTTTCGATAACTTACAAACTGTTCCAAAAAGAAAATGTGTTTTATGTGGAGCCTAGCAGTCTTTGAACGTGCTTTTAACTATGTCACCATGTCATCTAGCATCTCACCAGAGTGAAGTTGTCAGCAGCAGGTCCATCCACATAGATGTCTTTTATAAAATCTACTTGTTTGCCACCAAGAATTGCAGGGCGAGGGAAAACCTTGCGCATCAGATGACCGGTGAACATCAGTTTGGAAATCCTGCAAACAATGCAAACAAAACTGTAGTACTGCATAAATATAGGAAAGTTATTTTGGGGGATTTTTTTTTTACCGAGTGTCCACATGCATACACTAAGAAAGTACATGTATATATATAACAATCAATCAATAAATGAAATACACACCAGTGAAAGAAGAAATGTGGATGGGCCATCAGCTTTTCCTCAATGCCAGGTTCCATCAGATCCTTCACTTGGGACAACCATTCCAGGTTAGATTTGATTCCCGGCATCGGTCTCCAGGCAAGTTGCACAGGGGAGAGAATCTCCTGCATCTTCTTCATACTCACAATGGAACCCTGTCCCTAAATGGAAAAAAAATTAAGAAGAAAAAATAATGCCCAACGATAAAGTGTTTTAAGCAAAGATTCTTGGAAAGCTGAGTGCTTTATTGTCAATGGCAGCATTGCAGTGAATCTTATCTGTATGTCAGCAGTAAACGTCTGGGAAGCATGGATTAAGAAGAAGATGGTTTCTCTGTGTGTGTGTGTGTGTGTGTGTGTGTGTGTGAGAGAACGAACGAACGAACGAAACTTTATTTTACAAGGATAAAAGATTAGGTACGCAGACCTGTCTTACATCTTGTCCTTGCTAGGCTACTGATATATATACAAAGTAAGCAAAGTAAGCTCTAACTAGGTACAGCATACACACACACACACACACACACACACACACACACACACACGACCATGCTACTACATACATAAATCAAGCAATACTAAGAAGAAAAAGAAGAAGAAAAAAAAAGGGGGGGGGGGGGGGAACAAAGGATGTGATAGGTGAGCAATGCAAACAAATCTTGAGGCGATGTTTTTACAGTTAAAAAAAAAACAAAAAAAAACAAACAAACAAAAAAAAAAAAAAAAAAAAACCACGCGTGATGTGAATAAGTATTGGGATTTTTTTTTTTTTTGTTTTTTTTGCCCGAAATACAAAATCCTACAGAGTAGATGTATTGTCAAGCCCATTACGAGCTGTCCACCAGATGTTTTATTAGTTTGGTCTTGAATAATCTAAGCGAGGGTGCTGATTTGATGTCTTTTGGAAGTGTATTCCATGCGTGTGCCCCTGAGTAAGAGAGGGAGGTTTTGAAAATATCTATACGAGGCTTCGGCACCACGAAATCGTTTCTCAGTGTTCGGTACGGCACTTGAGAGTGCTTGAATAGACTTGCGAGATATGCGGGGGTTTTTGACAGTTTTATTTTTTGCATCAGTATCATTTTGTTAAGTCTGAGTTGTTTTCGTAGAGGCAGGATACCCAACGATTTAAATTTGTCATCGGTGCTAAGTGAGCACATGCTTTTGTCTATAATCAGTTTAATCGCTCTTCTGTGGAGCGAATTTATTCTTTTAAAGTTTGCCTCACTACAGCCGTCCCAAACGGTGGACGCGTAGTCTATGTGTGGCTGAATATGTGCATTGTAAAATAGTTTTCTTGTGGGTTCATCGGTAAAGTATTTAAGTTTGGATAGTAGAAATAGATTTTTGGACAACACTTTGCACGTATTATTTATATGCGCTTGCCAGCTTAGCTGATCATCTACTGTGATCCCCAGCACACGGTGTACATGAACTTGTTCGATATGATGAGAGCCAAGGCAAAGTTGTAATGGGGGCGGATTCAGTTGGTGTTTCTGTCTTGTGGTAATTAACATGCATTTAGTTTTAGACGGATTAGGGATCATACAGTTATTGTTGCACCAGTTGGAAACATCGTGTAGGCTTTGTTGTAAAGATTGGTTGATGGATTTAACATTTGAATCCGAAATATCAATCGTTGCATCATCAGCAAAAAGGCTACAAGTGGCGTTGGGTTGAGTGATATGTAACGGCAAGTCGTTTATAAATATAGAAAATAATAAAGGTCCAAGTATGGATCCTTGGGGTACCCCATGCTCTATTTCACCTTTTGATGATTTTTTGCCATTTAAATAAACATACTGAGTTCGTCGTTCCAGGTAAGATTCAAAGAAGGCGACTGTTTTATCACAAAAATGATAAGCTGACAACTTTTCTAGGAGAAGTTTATGGTTTACTAGGTCAAAAGCCTTGCTCAGGTCCAGGAAGACAGCTCCTGTCATTTTAGAATTGTTTATGGCACTGAGCCACCTGTCAGTCAGATGAACCAATGCTGAATGACAGGAGTGCTTCGGACGGAAACCTGACTGTAATGTGTGGAGAAGACTGTGTTCT
Source organism: Batillaria attramentaria (assembly GCA_018292915.2). Lineage (NCBI taxonomy): Eukaryota > Metazoa > Mollusca > Gastropoda > Batillariidae > Batillaria > Batillaria attramentaria. The sequence goes on along the minus strand of JACVVK020000179.1, from coordinate 686,851 downwards.
TCAAGGAAAGCCTGCGCTTGTTTATGGATGTGTTTTTCAAAAGGTTTAGAAAGGACTGACAAAAGAGAAATAGGTCGAAATTTGTTGGGGTCTGTTAAGTCTCTTGTTTTAGGAAGGGGGATGACTTTTGCAACCTTCAGGCCGGCCGGGAATTCCCCTTGCTCAACGGACAAATTGTAAATGTATGTTAATGATTCCACTATATATGGGAGAGATAGTTTTAGAACAGTACTACTTATACCATCATCGCCAGATGTCCGTTTATTTTTCATTTGTGAAATATTTTTCCCGACATCAAACACTGTTAAAGGAGGAATCGAAAATGACACAGAGGGCTCAAGTTTTTCGCGACAGTATTTTATGAGGTTATCAGAAAGACGGGGTGTACCCGAGGAACTACTTTGCAGAAGCGTGCCTGCTGCTGAAAGAAAATGGCTATTGAAAGTGTCGGCTGTGATGTCTGTGCATGGTTGGTTTTGTCTTGGTTTTGTGAATGCATTTAGAGCTCGCCATACCGACACAACATCTGACTTATCATTCATGAGGCGTTGGAAATGGGATTTTTGTGCTTCGCGTACTAAATATTTTACCCGGTTTCTTTGTTTACGGTATGCTGTGAAATCTTTGCTTCTTTTAAGTTCGTCTCTTACACACATAGCCTCTCTTATATCATTATTTAACCATGTTGGGGGCTGCGCAGTTTTAACCCTTTTCTCTCGAAACGGAGCATGTCTATCCAGAACACTGAGAAACAATCTATACCATTCTGACAATGAGTCAGTAGGATCTGTAAAGTTATAGACCGTGTTAAAGGATACGCTACTGAGATCTGCTAAAAAGGCATCTTTATTAAAGTGTTTTAATGATCTGAATCTGATTGTGGTATGTTGATGTTTTCTAAGTGGATGGTCCGCTTTCAAGGCCCAGCTACAACATACTGGGTAATGATCACTGATACCAACCTGGGGTACATGTGTACCAACTACTCTAGCCTTGTTGGTTGTGTATATGTGGTCGATTAGCGTAGAGGAAGTGGGAGATACTCTGGTGGCTGTGTTAATCAATTGTTTTAGACCGAATAGAGAGGTAGTACAATCCCATGCTGGGTTTGGTGTGAACATATTGATATTAAAGTCTCCCAGTAATAAGATGTCAGAACTACAAGATTTTGCTTTATCGAGCATCGTAGTAAAATCATCATACCACTGAAGGGGTGAAGAAGGATTTCTGTAAACAAAACCGACCAATAGGGGTGCCGACTTGTTGGCCTTTATGTCAACCCAGACACTTTCCACCGTTTTTGACTCAAGGTCTTTCCGCCTGCGGGTAACATTTCTAATAGAATCATGAACGTAAACTGTTATACCTGTATGACCGGGATGTTCTGAATCGCGACGGAAGACAGAAAAATCTTTAACAGAAATAGAATGATCACTTATGTTAGCATTTAGTCGAGACTCGGTGAGGCCAAACAAGTGAAAAGGACTGGGCTGATTCAAAAGTACACAGAGATCGGGGACTTTGTTATACAGATGAAAAATATTTAGATGGCCAATATGTAAATGATGTGTTTGCGACATTATATAAAAATATCAAAAGACACCAAACGAGGAAGCAGTGTCAAGGAAATAGAATGAAAAACACGTAAAATAGAAGCGACTAGTGGGCAGAGAGTACAAGTTACAGAGAGAGAAATAAAACTCGCGAAGTGTCACTATAAGCCAATCGCGACGAGGAAGTCCCGGGTAAAGCCGATTAGTTCAAGTGGAGTGACTTGCGGAAGGCTGAAGGACTGCAGACACAACTTTTCAGTCTGATCAAGAACAGCTGTTACACGCACCGACCGACACGGCGTGCAGAGAGAGAGAGAGAGAGAGAGAGAGAGAGAGAGAGAGAATGATAAAACTTTGTTAATCAAGCACTGAGGCCCGGGTTACTGTTTCACAAAAAGCTATCACACAATCTGTCATTGCAAAATTAACCCTGGTCTTACTGAGAATGGTATATTCCAGACTATCTCTTTGGCTTTTTCAGTACAAGACGAATCAATTCAGTAAGACCACGGTTAAGAGAGAGAGACAGAGAGAGAATTTTGCTGCTGGGATACAAGGTCACTTGATGAAACATTTCGACAGTTTCAACTGACAACAGAGAAGGGTGCTTACAAAAAAAACTAGAGCGGCAGAAGCCTCCATGGCTCCCTTGTGGCATGGGTCAGGGTCATTCAAAAGAGTGTGTTTGTAAAAATCTTATCACTTTCTATCATCAAGCCAAGTAAGGTGTCTCTGGTGTTCTTAGTTCCTGGCAATATTACAGTTTTCCCCAAAATTGTTTGTATGGTGTTGCGAATGTCCACCATCCTGCAAAGTTTGATGTCTCTGGCTTTTCTAGATTCTGATAAAATGCCAATGTAAAATGTCCAAACAGACAGCTTTAGTGACCTTGACCTTGGATCAAGGTCAATCACTAAGGTACGTTTTGAAAAGTCTTACGGTTGTCTATCAGCGTGCCAAGTTTGGTGCCTCTGCTGTTAATTGTTTTTGAGAAAATGCCAATGTTAAGGTTTTGGAAGGTTTTCCGCAAAACAGCTTGCATGGCCTTGACCTTGACTCAAAGTCACTGAATACAGGTATGTCAGTAAATGGTATGTCAATGTCCATCATCATGCAAAGTTTGATGTCTCTGGCTTTTCTAGATTCTGAGAAAATGCCAATGTAAAATTTCCAAACAGACAGCTTTAGTGACCTTGACCTCGGGTCAAGGTCAATCATTATAGTATGTTTTGAAAGGTCTTATGGCTGTCTATCAGCAGGCCAATTTTGGTGTCTCTGCTGTTTGTAGATTCTGAGAAAAGGCCAATGTTAAGGTTTACTGCGGACACACCCACAGACAGACAGACAGACAGACACACACACACACACAGACAGACGACGGAGGGTTATTACATAGACTCACTTTGTTACACAAGTGAGCCAAAAAGTAGCTAACTCAAACACGGATATCTCAAACGTGATTTTGACAGATATGCCGAACTCTAAACACTGTAGGAGAGACTTTTTTTTTTTTTTTGCTTGAAAATCACGTCGGGAAGATAAACATATTTCGTCACGGCTATAATTATCCTACGGAAACGAACCACAGACGTATAGATCTATACGTCGATGAAACGAACACGTCACCTGTTTTTCAGTATGCGGGAAACTGATGACGCGTGCCACATGTTTTGCAGGCGCCATTGTTTGGACAGAAAGAGTGGTAAGTTTGCGTGCGTGAATTAGGTGGTGGGTTCAGGGTTAGAGATGGGATGGTCGAGGGAGGGGTAGGGGGGGGGGGGGGCATGAAAGGTAACCTTGGGAGATTTGCGATGGGCGTGGTTTATGGGCTAGTCGAAAGGATGTGAGCTCGGGCTTAGATTTGTGTGTACACGATTGTTTCTTTTGGCGTGTGTAGGGGAGGGTGTGTGTAACATGCAGTCTCCCAGTGTGTGTGCGTGTGTGAGGGGGGGGGGGGGGGAAGAGATGGAGCGTGCATTGGCTTGTGCGTATAGAAGCCCGCACATTTGTGTGTGTGCGTGTGTGTGTGTGTGTGCGCGGGCGCGCGTGTGTGCCTGTGTGCGAGGATGGGCATGTGGGGAGGGGTGGAGGTGAGGGGGGGAGGTAGGGGGGGGGGGGGGGTGGAGTGCAGGAACGGAGTGGAGCGTGCATTGATTTGTGCGTATAGTAATACGCGCGCATTTGTGTGTGTGTGTGTGTGTGTGTGTGTGTGTGTGTGTGTGTGTGTGTTTGTGTGTGTGTTTTCACATTTAGTGTGTGTGTGTGTGTGTGTGTGTGTGTGTGTGTGTGTGTGTGTGTGACGGTGTGTGTGTGTGTGTGTGTGTGTGTGTGTGTGTTTAAATGAATAAGATCAAAACAGTGACAAGTTACAAGTGCTTTCTTCAGTGGGGCTTTATTTAAAAAAAAATGTAAAATGTTGTCTGTGTTACTAGTCTCCGGAATCAATAAGCTCGATCCGTGTCTCTCCCGTTGCCATTATACACATTTTCATATACATATACATTTGCCCATAAAAAAGCAGCATACACGTCTACAAACTTTCGCAAAATTATCAATTCGATGTTTCAGTTGCAAAGGGAAGCAAAAATATTCTCTTTAAAAAAAAACTTTTTACAAACATTCCAAGTGATTTTACAACTTATCCTGAAAAAAACTCGCTTAAGCCGAACTGCAGGGTAATTTCTCGGGGAAAGGTTTGGCTTATCCGAACTCGGATATGCACAAACTCGGATAAGCGAAACGATTTTTCATTCCCCGGACGAGTTCGGCTTAAGCGTGTTTGAATATATATATATATATATATATATATATATATATATATATATATATATATATATATATATATATATATAATCATTCAGATGCTATGACAACAGCTCTGATCAGTGAAGGAATGAAGATGACTTGAGTTTCCTGCACAACAAACAGGCAAAAGCTTTCTGAAAGAGCACAACACACCAAGCATCCTTCTCTCATACATGGTATTCATCCTTTGAATCTGTAGACCATGTACTTCTATACACAATACTGGATACAAAGATGTACAGAAAATAATTTCATCTTTACCTTAAACAGCGAGGGTTTTATGAACGCAGTGGGAAGTAGCCTTTCATTCCTAAGACTTTCATTGGTGAATTCAGTGACCTGCTCCACAGAACGACAAAACTCACAGAACTTAAGCCCTCTGTCTCGTCCAGAGAAGAATGGATTGTCAATAAAGCACTCCTCCATGTATTTATCTGAAAGAAAAAAATGCAAATATGGGTATTTCCAACTATCATAAGAGAATTTAACAAAAGTAAGACCCAGCCAGCTGTTTTGAGTGAAATAAGATGATTTTTTTTCACTATTCCTTATCACTAGAAGAAGTAGAACATTCGAAGATTTGCTTGAACTCACATACAGTACATGTCTACAGACACATCATTCCAGCACTTACTGGGTGTTGCATGTGTGCTGCAAGAAACTGTGCCTGGGCTTTAATGATGATTCAGACCAAATAAGTATATACACAGTATGGAGAACATGTAAACTAACTTTCTTCTTCTATGCAAGTACTACAAATATGCCCCACTTGAAATTTATTAGCCATGCTTATCAAATTTCCGCTCAAAAGAGCACCAGCCCTGCTCTCCACCCTTACATAATTATGCACACTGTGGTTCAATTTTCCTGAGTAGCATCAGGTGTGTGTGTGTGTGTGTGTGTGTGTGTGTGTGTGTGTGAGAGAGAGAGAGAGAGACAGAGACAGAGAGAATCTTTATTGCTCAACGGTAGAAGTTTGAACACAAAGATCAGTTTTCTAACTTGCCATTGCTACAACTACTACCCCCCCAAAAAAAAAAAAAAAAACAAAACAAAAAAAAACAAACAAACAAAAAAACAAACAACAACAACAACAACAAAAAACCAAACGCTATACGCAAACAAGAAACAAACAAACAAAATATTATCAATAAAAAGTAAAACGAAAATACCCTCCCTACACCTACAAACACACACATGCCCACACACGCGAGGGCGCAAGTGCACACTGACACACACGCACACAGACTGTATAATATATAAGACATAAGACATAAGACATTTATTAAATTTCCAAAAGAGGAACATTGTTTTGTGGTCTCTCATAAAAACATAAAACATGCCAAACACTCACTCATACGGCCATGCACACTCATTCCACCTATTTACATGTTCGTACACTCGTATCTAAAAATCTATCACAATGTTGCAGTACTATGAATAAATTACAACACTACACCCACATCATTTCACATCAGCAGCACAACAGCAGAGGTGCACATAACTCTATCACAGTCAACGCCAGCTGACATCCAGCAAGAAACAACACGTCTAATTAGAATTTAAGAAATATCACATCAGCATCAACAAGCCTACCACACAACCCTACATCCATCCCCGTACCGGGGGCCGTAACGTTAACACTAGGCCCCCGCAACCACGGCCAAGTCGGGCTAACCGAGACCGAGCCGAGATAAGTAATAGCTAAGAAGGAAAAACATTAAAATACTCGGTGACAAGGAAAGTGGACAGTTGCGAACAACTTTGAGGTCCCCGTGCTATTTCACAATGTGCACAGAAGCGAGGAATTCTGTCAAATTCACCGGCACAGTGAATTTTTAGCATGGCTCGGAGATTATTGTGCGTGGGAGTGATTTCCCTTGAAAACAAAAGCAGACGTTTTTTTCCCGGGGGAATTTCGGTCACACCTGTCAACAACATCGTCTCCTCCAAAACCAGGGTACGGTATTATTTTGTTATGCTAACAACATTATACAGCTTAGCGAGGCGTTTCCAAATAATTAAGTGCTCTTGAACATTATGCAGCACAAAATTAACGTCTGCTGTAAAGGACGTTAAACACCCAAACACCCACGTACTTTCTCTTTCGTGTAGTTTACAAATAAAGCTGATGAGCATTATTGAGAACGGAAAACTGATAAACGGTAAAGCATCAGAGCTGGTTCTGAAACCTGTCCTGCAAAGGTATAAGTAGAAAGAGAGAGAGAGAGAGAAATTTATTTATTTATTTATTTTAATGGTCATAACCAACTGACACTATAGGAAAGACATTGCCGGCGCGGGAGAGATAAAACTTGATGCAGCTACAAAGAAACTGCCTCAACGTTCATCTTTTCTGTTATTAATGCCCGAAACCAAAGACAATATGTCATACCTGTAGCGTTCTCAGAGAGCGTTGTCAGCTGTTTGTAAACCACGTGAAAGATAAAGTACAGGCGTACAGCAGAGGGGTGGGTGTTCGGGTGTTTAACGTTCTTTACGGCAGACTTGAATTTCGCGCTGCATAACGTTCAAGAGCACTTGATTATTTGGAAACGCCTTGCTAAGCTGTATAATGTGAGCATTACAAAATAATACCGTACCCTGGTTTTAGTTTCTTTGTAGCTGCATCAAGTTTTATCTCTCCGGCGTCGGTAACGTCATTCCTTTATGTCAATTGGTGCGTCTTTGCTAATTGATTCTAAACTTCAGTCATTGCTTACTACATAGCATTTTCTACCTATCTCTAAATGTGCCTTCGTAGCTGCTGACAGTGACTTTCTCAATTATCGCCTGTTCACAGGATCATTTATAGTAAAAAATTATACTCTTAAAAGAATGCCATCTTTTCATCAGCTTCACAGCAAGCAAAGATCCTTGTATATAGGATCATTGCAGCAAGTTGGTTATGATAATATAATTGTTTTCTCTCTCTTTAGTATGTATACCTTTGCAGGACAGCTTTCGGAACCGATTCTGACGCTCTAGGCCTACCGATTATCAGTTTTCCCGAGTAAATTCTCGTTAGTGGCCATCAGCTTTCTTTGTAAACTACACGAAAGAGAAAGTACGTGGGTGTTTGGGTGTTTAACGTCCTTTACAGCAGACGTTAATTTCGCGCTGCATAATGTTCAAGAGCACTTAATTATTTGGAAACGCCTCGCTAAGCTGTATAATGTTGTTAGCATAACAAAATAATACCATACCCTGATTTTGGAGGAGACGATGTTGTTGACAGGTGTGACCGAAATTCCCCCGGGAAAAAAAACGTCTGCTTTTGTTTTCAAGGGAAATCACTCCCACGCACAATAATCTCCGAGCCATGCTAAAAATTCACCGTGCCGGTGAATTTGACAGAATTCCTCGCTTCTGTGCACACTGTGAAATAACACGGGGGCCTTAAAGTTGTTCGCAACTGTCCACTTTCCTTGTCACCGAGTATTTTAATGTTTTTCCTTCTTAGCTATTACTTATCTCGGCTCGGTCTCGGTTAGCCCGACTTGGCCGTGGTTGCGGGGGCCTAGTGTTTAACGTTACGGCCCCCGGTACGGGGATGCCCTACATCTGCTTATTCATTAGCCTAATAGACATTGGTACAAAGCTATTCATTGTTTTGAGTTTCTTGGCAGTAAAGGCTCTAAGCCGTCGGCCTGATGGTAATTTCTGATAATACTGAGATAAAATGTGGCCAGAATCATTCATAATACTAAAACCTTTTCTCACCATTCTTTTCTCATACAACACACTCAGACTTGCTTGCCTTTCACCCACAACCTTGCTGCCTCTATTGACAATGCAGTTCAGCTTACTTTTGTTTTTTACAGTCAGAGTGCCAAACCAGCACAGAAAAGAGAAAGAACAGATTCAATAAAACTGCGATAAAATATCTGCAGAGTTTCAGAGCTAACTTGAAAAGAGCGTAGTCTGTACATACAAAACAGTCGTTGGTTACATTTCTTAACAATAGCTGTAGTGTTTGACTCAAAATTCAATTTATCATCAATGATGGTTCCCAGGTATTTATATTCACTCACACGCTCCACAGTCTCGCTTCCAATCACCAAGTCATTCACACTCACATCCTCCCTTCCAGAGCAAATCACCATTTCTTTTGTTTTCTTCACATTCAGTTCCAGATAATTATTCCTGCACCAGATACATAGTTCAGACACCTGCTGTTCAAAGTGAGTGTCTGACTGTGAAAAGTCTGTCAGTGCTGAATCATCTGATGACAATGCCCTGAACTTAGTTAATTCTTAGTAACTGTACTTTTAGGCTATGCTGTAGAGCATGTGTGTGCAGTTAGGTATCACGATCAGCCACGACGGCAGTAGGACTGCCAGTGATCCTTTCCCCAGTGTTGTACTGTGCATCCCGCTCGCGGCCAGTGTTTACTAACGAGAGTAGTGTCCCTACACTCTGTGATTCTTTTGCTTTCTCCTGACTCTTCTTTCCACAGAGGGTGCCAGGGTTGGAGTGGAGTGTACGCTCTGTAGCACATGCGGTTACTGGCACCATCCCATTTTCCGTTCCCCGCACTGGGAATAGTAATCCCATGCGTCTGTCCAGAGTCTTTACCACTCTATACTAACTTTGCGTTTAGATGTGATCCCTCACCCCTAATCTATTTGAATTCTCGGCTGTCCCTTCCTCATCCTTGTGTGTCAGCTCTACCCACTGGCGACTAACACTGCCCAGGAGTTTTCTCCCAGGCGGGACTTGTGGCTTCTAAAGATGCGTTAACGTGCTCTTGTGTTGTCTGTCGCTAGGCTCCTGTGTTGGGGTGGAGCCAGGTAGGGATAGTGCCGGGTGTACCGTAGGTTCGTTGTGTAGTGGTAGGTGATGACGTACTGGTTAATTGCCGCAGGGGCTGAAGCCGGGTTTTATTCTAAATGCACACGTTTAGATTTTTCCCATTCTGTTTTGCTAACTACTCTTAGTTTTTACCACACTATGTTTTGACTCTCTCCTGAACAGTGAACGAAATATTTTCGTTCAAAGGGCCCACGTCTATTATTTTGCGGCCAGTCCTTGGAGACCTGTTTTGTTGATTAACGGCTATCATTAAAACTTTATCCCTTTTATTCTCGGAAGTTCATATAATTTCTGTTATTTCATGTCTTGTGTCGGGGAGCCGGGATGGTCGAATGGTAGAGCGTTGGACTTCTAATGCTTGGGTTGTGAGTTCGATCCCGGCTGGGGCCAAATATTTGTGCTGGCTTTTTCATCGTTGCCCCATCTTTGATATCACCCTGTGGTGGAAAAGGACGTTAAACCCCCAAACACCCACCCCACCCTCATGTCTTGTGTCGTTGCGTGTTTAGTGTGAGTTGTGTTGGTGTCTACCGCCGTCCTGACAAACAGCATTCAGGCATCAGCACCGCGGACATAGCACACTACAACGTAATTCATGGAACTCTAGCAGGCGGCGCTACATATACACAGACACGGAACTAGAGCAAAGAGGAAAAGAACATCTAATAATGATGGGAGTATCATATAGAGCACCATATACACATAAATCGGAAGAAGAGGCAAATCTAAACAATAATATATACATGTAGATGTCTCAAAGGTGGTCTGTTCAAAGTAGCAGGCATGCACAAATTAGTAATGCACATGCCCACGATACGGTACTTTACAGACTACGTATGTGCTTTTGTACCCAAGTCTTGAAAGTGTCCATCAAAGGAGCTGCTGTATGATAGTAGTGGGAAGATTGTTGCGTAGAAGAGCGCCCAAGTAGGAGAGACTGGTTTTGTATAGATGTGAACGGGGCCTGGTTACTACTAGGCTTTTCTTCATAAGGCGTGTTAGTGAGGGTAAATAGACCAGTGATGTAGGAGGGCGTTTTACTCAGAGTAATTTTATACATAACAAGGAGGAATGGCCCCTTCCCTGGACGATGTAGTGGGCTGCACACTGTGGTTCAATTTTCCTGAGTAGCGTCTGACGCAGTGACGATATTTACATATTTTGTCTGTGAACTAATCATTTGATGTCAGCTTCAGGAACGACGTCTCAGTGACAGAGGATGCGTGTTCATGTCCCTGTTGCTTTGTGACTTCCCTGACTGAATTAAATTTTTACATAAAATCTGGAAGATCTAGAAAGGCTGGTGAAACGTGGACTTGAATACATTTGGATTGTACAGTTTACGAAATCGCAAAATTGGAACCCTTTGGGCTGGTCCTTCCCGCAGAAACTTGAAAAAATATGTTTAGCTAAAATCTCTGTTATTCTTAATATTCAAGACACAACAGTGCAGTAGTTCCTGTAATATGTGCAGTTGTCACACTTGACAAAAACACCGAACTGGGTTCACATGCAATGTCAACTCAGGCTCGGTTTACATGAAAACTATAAGAGCGACCATTTTCTAGTAGTGACTCTGTTCAGAGTCCGTATTCAAGCTATCAACTGCCAAAAAATTGAGTGATTTAAATAAATATTACGCCTGTACACGAAAGACAACCAACTTGTCTCAAAAGGGCGATAACTCCCAAATCACTTAAGCAATCATCACACGCTTGGTTCCTCTAATGTAACATTTTGATATATTTGGATACCCCAAATTTGAAGCCATTCGGTTGAGTATTTTCGAAGAAACGGGCCTGGACACAATTCACACACACACAGCCGCACGCACGCACACACATACGCACAGATGGCACTCACTGAGGAGGAGAAGCGCGTTCGGCGCACCATGGAAAATTTAGCCCGTCCTATGATATTGTTTCCATTACTATGGAAACAACATAAAAATGGAGTGGTTTAGGTAAATATTACGCCTTCAAACGCCAGAAAGCCACTTTTTCTGAAAAGGGCGATAACTCGCAAATCATGTGTGCAATCGTACCTGGATCGGGCCTGCTATTCAACAATCTTGATTCATTTAGAAACCCCAAATTTGAAATCGATCGGTTCAGTATTTTCGGAGATACAGGCATCTGAACTGGGTTCACTTGCAATGTCAACTCAGGCTCGGTTTACATGAAAACTATAAGAGCGACCATTTTCTAGTAGTGACTCTGTTCAGAGTCCGTATTCAAGCTATCTACTGCCAAAAAATTGAGAGATTTAAATAAATATTACGCCTGTAAACGAAAGACAACCAACTTGTCTCAAAAGGGCGATAAGTCCCAAATCACTTAAGCAATCATCACACGCTTGGTTGCTCTAATGTAACATTTTGATATATTTGGATACCCCAAATTTGAAGCTATTCGGTTAAGTATTTTCGAAGAAACGGGCCTGGACACAATTCACACACACACAGCCGCACGCACACACACACACACACACACACATCCGCACAGACGGCACTCACTGAGGAGGAGAAGCGCGTTCGGCGCACCATACATGTCAGCATCGATGACGCACGTTTTCTTACGTCATTGTCAGAGTTACACTTGCAAAATCGTCACGGTCTCTGCGGGAGACCGACAGTGACGTGCGTTTGTACCACAGATGCTTGCCTATGAACGTGGAAAATTTAGCCCGTCCTATGAGAGATAATTATACACAAAATCATATCAGTTATGACGTACATACCAGCACAAATATTTGGCCCCAGCCGGGATGTGACGAACTGAACTCACGACCCGAGCATTAGAAGTCCAACGCTCTACCATTCGGCCACCCCGGCTCCCCGAGAGAGAGAGAGAGAGAGAACGTAGCTCTACCAACGCCAGTGTAGCACAATCACGATGACTCTAAACCCAGACTGACCATGTGGGAAGGCATAGGCGTGGAGAGGAACCGTTATCAGGCGGATCACCCTGAACACAGTGTACACACCCCTTACGGACGCAATGAGTTTGTTAGCGTGCAGGACAACCGTCTCGTCTTGTAGGGCCAGTGCACCAATAACCAGCACCACACCGGCAACGGTGAGAAAGACTCGCTTCGGCCACGTCTTTCGAGCAGTGGACTTCAGAGTCGTGCTGGGAGACACCTCAGTTTTGGACCCCAAAGGTTGTTTTACGTCAGCGGACATTGCTCGATGGACGCATTCTTCGATCTCTGTGTCGCTGAGACCCCATTCTTTCCCCAGCCTCCTCAGCTCGGAGACATTTTTGCGAAAACATGCCAGAGTTTCCGCGACTTCCCTCTCCATTTTGCAAAGATGTCCGCCTCAGTTGTCTGCTCTTGAGTCTTATTCCGTTCTCGCTGGCACAGAGGTACTGTAAAGCGGGAGCCTGCAGACAACTCGGCGATAGCACAGGGGTACCACTGTCCGACAGGCCCATGGCGCAAGAGACTCTGCCTCTGCTGAGTACCACGAACTGAAAAACTAGTGTGCATCGGTGTTTCCTAGACTGGAGACTGTCCCCTTAACAAGGCCTTAATATGCAGCTGGAGTGAGTTTGTTTTGTCCGCAGCTATCCGAGGCTTCTAAGCTTGTCAGTTATAGTTTTTTGGTATTTCAGTCAGTCTAGCGCCGACAAGATTGACTGAAATCGAACACAAACACACACATAAACACACGCGCGCGCGCACACACACACGCCGTCACACACACACACACACACACACACACATGCACGCGCTCGCGCGGCAAGCATAATTTATTATACACAAAATCATATCAGTTATGACGTACATACTCCTGGGACTAGCGCAGGTGTATCATTGTTTGTGTAAATTGCGTGACAGGATTTGTTGGTAAGAAGTGAACTTTGGTGTATGGGCAAGACGGATTGGTTACAAGTAAATCATTTATGCTTTTTCTCAGTGATGCCAGGTGGTTGAAGACTTTTCCTGATGATGATGATGATGATTGGCCATTTGTATAGCGCTACGAAAAGAACTTCCATGCAGTAAGCATGCTCACGGCGCCTTTAGGGTTGGGGAAGAAGAAGAAGAAGAAAAAAAAAAAAAAAAAACTGAGAGAAAAGGTGCGTCTTGAGGTTCCGCCTGAATGATGATTGCGATCCATTAATTGCTAGTAATGCCTAGAGGGTGATTGTTCCAGACAGAGGCACCGGGGAAGGCCGAGAGACTTGTTTTAATGGAAGAAGTTATAGGCATACAAAGACCATTTTCAAACTTGCCATTGCTACACTGTGACTACCGTAAAAAAAAAAAAAAAAAAATTAAAATTCAAAAGAACATGAAGAGAAGGAGAAATTACATAAGAACAGGAAATCAACTCCTGACTCCCAACTCAGATGGTTCCAGATAAGATTAGTTCACCGCTTATTGCCTACTAAAAGATTTCTGCGAAAGCTGACGGAGTCAGCAGAATGTACTTTTTGCCAGTATAAAGAGGAAACCATTACCCACCTGTTCTGGGATTGTCATTATGTACAAAGCTTTTGGGCAAAGTTCACTAACTGGCTTAAAGATAACTGTCCTAACTGTTCAGCATTGACGTTATCCAAGACACTAGTTATTTTTGGTATTGCAAAAAATTTCCATATTGATTTAGTTGTTGATTTGTTAATATTGGTTGCAAAATTTTTTTTATTTACAAGTGTAGACTAAAAGAGTTCCGGCCGGATTTTACAGCCTTTACAAAGCTAGTCCGCCATTGGTATACTATAGAAAGATATAGATATGGTGTTGCTGGGCAATATTCTAAGTTTTGTAGAATTTGGCTTCCATATGATGCATTAATCCAATGAAACCTTATCTTATCTGTGGTGCATGGCACCTTAAGGTGTGGATTTCTCTCTCTCTCTCCTGTTATGTGCGTAGTTGCAAGCCAGCAAGCTATGTGTGAGGGCATGAACGAGTAATGATAGAAACTTGTATATGTGCTGTATATGTGTATGTGTACTATGCCGGATATCAAATTGTTTGTTTTTTTCCTCCTGTATGTGTGTATGAACATATATATATATATATATATATATATATATATATATATATATATATATATATGAAAAATGTCAAAAAAAAATTGAAAAAAAACTAGAGAGGCAAAAGCCTCCATGGCTCCCTTGTGACACAGGTCAAGGTCATTCACAAGAGTATGTTTGTAAAGCTCTTATCACTATCCATTATCATGCCAAGTAAAGTGTCTCTGGCGCTCTGAGTTCATGGCATTACAATTTTCCCCAAAACAGTTTGTACGGCCTTGATCTTTGGTCAAAGTCGATCAATTCAGACCTCATCAATGTCTATCATTAAGCTAAGTTTGATGCCTGTAGTATTTGTAGTTCCTCCGAAAACAGTATGTTAAAATTCACAACAGACAGCTTTAATGACCTTGACCTTCAGTCAAGGTCATTTAGAAAGGTAGGTCTCATTGCTGTCTATCATCATACCTCGTTTGGTGCCTATACTGTTTGTTGTTTTGGAGAAAATGCCAAGGTTAAAGTTTCCCAAAAAACGCTTGCATGACCTTGTCCTTGACTAAAAGTCACTGAACACAGGTATGTCTGTAAAGGTCCTTCTAATGTCAATCATTGCACATACAGTTTGATGCTTCTGATTCTTCTGCATTCTGAGAAAATGCAAATGTAAATTTTCCCAACAGACTGTTTTAATGACCTTGACCTTGAGTCAAGGTCATTTAAGGTGGTATGTGTGCATAGGTCTTGTTACTGTCTATCAGCACGCCAGGTTTGGCGCCTGTTTGTTGTTTCTGAGAAAATGCCAATGTTAAGGTTTCACAAAAATAGCTTGTACGGCCTTGACCTTGAAACAAGGCCACTGACTACATGTATATCTGTCAAGTTCTTATCAACGTCTATCATCATGCAAAGTTTAAAACCTCTGGTGTTTGTAGATTACGAGAAAATGCCAATGTAAAATTTTCAAACAGAGAGCTTTAGTGACCTTGACCTTGAGTCAAGGTCATTCAAAATGATTTGTTTTGAAAGGCCTTGTGGTTGTCTATCAGCATGCCAAGTTTGGTGCCCCTGCTGTTTGTACATTCTGAGAAAATGACAATGTTAAAGTTTTCTGGACACACACACACACACACACACAGACGACGGAGGGTTAATACATAGACTCCCATTGTTACACAAGGGAGCCAAAAACAGGAAATCGAACACAAACACACACACATAAATACACGCATGCGCGCGCGCGCACACACACACACACACACACGTGCACGCGCGGCAAGCATAATTATACACAAAATCATGATATCAGTTATGACGTACAGTACCGGCGGTACATACTCCTGGGACTAGCGCAGGTGTATCATTGTTTATGTAAATTGCATGACAGGATTTGTTGGTAAGAAGTGAACTTTGGTGTATGGGCAAGACGGATTGGTTGTAAATCATTTATGCTGTTTCTGATGCCAGGTGGTTGAAGAGATGTTTCCTGAATGATGATTGCGATCCATTAATTGCTAGTAATGCCTAGAGGGAGATTGTTCCAGACAGAGGCACCGGGGAAGGCCGAGAGACTTGTTTTAAAAATATCCGGCTATCCTCGGACGTGGCGGTATAAAGCGCGTGCGTTGATAAGGGATAGTGTGGATCAGACGAGCTAAAGAGGCTGCTGATGTACTGTGGCAGAACGCTTATGCGGATTTTGAACATGAACATACATGTACCTTTGTTTAGGTTATGATGTTTCGAAAGAGAGAGCATTTCTAGCTTTTGGAGTTTCTGGTCAGTTGTTAGTGTGGGGTCGGGAAGGATCAATTTCAGTTTGCTGCTCCGTCTCCTGTGTAAGGAGTTTAGTCTCTTCAAATGGACATCACTGCATCCGTCCCAGACTGTGGACGAATAGTCAATGTACTTACTTACTTAGGCCCCTGGCTCCACGTGGAGCATAGGCCATCGACAACCCTTCGCCATCGCTCTCTGTTCTGGGCTATTCTTGCCACTCCAGTCCAGTTGGTCCCCTGCTTGCATAGCTCTGCCTCAGTGTCCCGCCTCCAGCTGTTGCGAGGCCGGCCTCTCTTCCTTTTCCCCTGCGGGTTCCATGTCAGGGCCTGGCGTGTGGTGCTGGATGCTGGCTTCCTGAGGGTGTGTCCATTCCAGCCCCACTTCCTCCGCAGGATCTGCTTGGCCACTGGTTCCTGCCCCGCTCGCTCCCACAGCTCTTCGTTCCGGATCTTCTCTGGCCATCGGATGTTGAAGATGCGCCTCAGACAGGTGTTGAGAAATGTCTGGATCTTCTGCTGCATCGTCTTCGGTGTCCTCCATGTTTCGCATCCGTAGAGCAGAACTGACTTCACGTTGGAGTTGAAGATGCGAAGTTTGGTTATTATGCTGACAACTTTGGATGCCCAGACGTTCTTCAGCATTACCCTTGCTGCTCTTGCCTTGCCGATTCTGGCTGTGACGTCTCGGTCTGTACCTCCCTGTCCATCAACCACACTCCCCAGGTAGACAAAGGACTCTACCTCCCTGATGGGCTCTCCACCGACTGTGACTGGTGTGTTGGCAGTGGTGTTGATCTTCATCAGCTCGGTTTTCCTCCTGTTGATCTTGAGCCCTGTTCCGGCTGATGTGGCTTCCAGGCATGTAGTCTTGTCCTGCATCTGGCTGTGGCTGTGAGACAGGAGCGCCAGGTCGTCCGCAAAGTCGAGGTCATCCAGCTGCGTCCAGAGTGTCCACTGTATCCCGTTTTTCCTGCCTGTTGTGGTGGTCTTCATGATCCAGTCGATGACCAGGAGGAAGAGGAATGGGGACAACAGGCATCCCTGGCGGACTCCGGTCTTCACCTCGAAGCTTTCTGACAACTGGCCGGCATGGGCAATCCTGCAGCTCATGTCTTTGTAGGCGCACTGGATCAGGGAGATGATCTTCCCGGGAACTCCATAGTGCCTTAGCAGCTTCCACAGCGCCTCTCTGTCTACACTGTCGAAGGCCTTCTCATAGTCTATGAAGTTGATGTAGAGGGGGGGAGTTCCACTCCAGTGACTGCTCAACAATGATGCGTAGGCTGGCGATCTGGTCAGCGCAGGACCTGTTCCTGCGAAAGCCCGCCTGCTGGTCTCGGAGCATAGGGTCGACTGCCTCCCTTATCCTCTCCAGTAGAATTCTGTTGAGAACCTTGCCTGGCACTGACAGGAGCATGATCCCTCGGTAGTTGCTGCAGTCCCTGAGGTCCCCTTTCTTTGGCAGCTTGATGACGATCCCTTCTTTCCACTGGGCTGGCACCTCTTCCTTCTCCCAGATCTTGCTGAATAGGCTGTGCAGCATGTTGACGGCTGTCTCTGTGTCTGCTTTGATGGCTTCTGCTGGTATCTCGTCCGGCCCTGCAGCTTTCCCATTTCTCAGTGTCATGATGGCTTTCCTGATCTCCGCCTTAGAGGGCTTGTCGCAGTTGATGGGTAGTTCTGTCTCAGCTGGCGGGATGTCTGGAGGTGTTTCAGGGATGGGGCGATTTAACAGTTCCCTGAAGTGTTCTGCCCATCGCTTCAGCTGTTCCTCAGTTGTTGTCAGTGGGTGCCCGTTCTTGTCCTTCACTGGTTTGTCTGTCTGCCGAAATTTGCCTGCGAGCTTCTTGGTCACCCTTTTGGGTTCTCTTGTCCGGCTGCTTCCTCTGCTTGATTGGCCAGGTTGTCGATGTAGTCCCTCTTGTCCTTTCTGGTGCTCCTCTTCACTTCTCTGTCAGGTGCTGTGTATTCTTCCTGTGCCTTTGCCTTAGCTCTTCTTGTTCGGCTCGTGTTCAGTGCAGTTTTCTTCTTTTTCCTAACTTCCAGCTTCTGGATGGTATCAGCAGAGATCCATTCCTTGTGTTGGGTCTTTCTCTTGCCAAGGACCTCTTCGCATGTGTCGTGCCAGAGTTTCTTGCTGTGTTCCCACTGTGTCTCGATATCCATTCCACTGTCTTCTATCAGGTCTTGCAGTGGCTGGAACCTGATGGAAAGGCTGATCCGGAATGCTGCTTGTGTCTCTGTGTTCCTGAGTAGGCCAACGTTGTACCTGGTCCGTGTGTTGTTGGCGTTGGTGTGTCTCTTAAGCCGAAGTCTCAATGTTGTTGCAAGAAGGTGGTGGTCTGATGATACATCGGCACCCCTCATCACGCGCACATCCCGCCACGATCTCCTGAACTTCCGGCTGATGCAGATGTGATCAATCTGGTTCTCCGTGACATGGTCCGGCGATCTCCATGTGGCCTTGTGGATGCGCTTGTGTGGGAAGATGCTGCCTCCTATCACTAGCTGGTTCAGGTCACAAAAGTCTGCAAAGCGCTCGCCATTTTCGTTCATCTGTCCCAGTCCGTGTGTTCCCATGGTGTTCTCATAGCCTGTGTTGTCTGATCCAATCTTGGCGTTGAAGTCTCCCATCAGTATGGTCATGTCCTTGGCTCCTCCTCTATCTATCACTGTCTGCAGTTGTTGGTAGAAATCATCTTTTTTCTCCTCTTCCGCATCATTGGTGGGAGCGTAGCACTGGATGATGTTTAGCTTGATGTCTTTCTTCTTGGTGATGAATTTGGCTGTGATGATGCGGGAGTTGACAGGTTCCCAGCCGATGAGTGCCCGCTGTGCCTCCGGTGCCAGCATCAGGGCCACGCCCTCAGTGTGGGGGGCTCCATCCTCTGTGTGTCCCGAGTACAGCAATTGCTCTCCCGATGAAAATCTCAGCTGTCCTGTCTGTAGCCACCTTGTCTCACTCAGTCCCAGTACTCCTATCCTGTAGTTCTTCATCTCTCTTGCTACTTGTATGGTCCTTCCTACTTCATACATTGTCCTGATGTTCCATGTGGCTACTCTCGTCGTTGTCCTGGGTGTTAGAAGGGGGGTCGGCCTTGCAGCTTCCTTTCGGCTTTCACTGCAATGCGTCATAGGTCTCCGGGATGGAGACCCTTCCTCGCCCAGGTGAATGTCTCGGTTTGTTGCTGTCGATGCTTCTGTAACTTTTATGTTTTTTACAGGTAGGGCTGTTAACCCTACGCAAACCCGTTTAGCCTCTTGGAGAGGTGGTCCACATTCGTCTGACCTCTACCCTTCGACCTGTCCAGCTTGGGTGACCCTGCCAGGAGCAGGTGCTCCCGCTGGCGAAGCTCTCTGGGTCATTGAGGTACACAAGCCACTACCCCACGACAAGGGTTGGACCATGTAGGGTGAACTGCCATAATGATGTAATAAACAGTAACTCAAACTGCTCCCTCTCTGCAATGTTGGACTTACTCTGTAAATTTTGGAGACCGTCACTTTCATCCTCCCCTTGTGGAAGAAGTAGCCCCGTGCCACATATTCATGATCCAGTCTGCCAATCAAAAGAACAGATGACACATCTTACTAGCACATCACTGATTTTAGTGGCTTTCACTACACAGTGTATGATCTTACACTACACATGTAAATTAAAATAAAATAAAGTTAGAAGAGTGTGTGTGTGTGTGTGTGTGTGTGTGTGTGTGTGTAAAATCAGAGAAGAATCTGGCATAATTAACTGTGCAACATGAAAAGAAAATCTTCTCTTACTTGAAACCAAGTTCATTGAGAAATTCTCGAACATTACTTGAGCAGGCCACATCATAGCAAGCTCGAACGAGAGTGTGCCGATTTTTGTCTCCAACCTCGGCTTGTCCCAGGTATCGTATGTGCCTGTAGCAATAAAATACAATTTATAGCCAAACTGTCTGTGATACACACACATTTATAACACTATCAACAGCTTCTGCCTCTGCTGTAGTAGTGAAGTTTATATACCCCCCCCCCCCCCCAATCTTGTCTGCACAAAACTTTGGGAAGCTTATCACTGATAACACTTCTACTGTTTTTCACTCATACTCTTTGCCTCATACATATCCCAGTGACCTGTATCCTATGCCTAGTGCTTTGTGACCTGCATAAAATTATGTTTTTGTCTATGGGTATGGTGCTAGTCTGAACTTAATTACTAAAGCTGGCCTACACTGTTATACTGAATTACAATGGATAACCGGCCCCCGTAGTGTAGTGGTTAGCACCCGGGTTCGAGTTCCAGCCGAGGCAAGCGGGATTTTTCTACCTAGGTCAGTTCCCACCCAGAGTGGGTGTGCTATGGGCCCAATGGGGAGGCTGTTGCCACAGAGTCGAGATTCACCCACTTCACGGGTGCGACTTTGGAGGTGCTTTTCTTGGTATGATACGTCTTAAGATGTGGATGATTACACGGCCGGCACCACAGGTGCCGTACTTCCCAGGCCTGGTTAATGCCAGGATATTTATGACAGGAATCGTGGAATGCGGCCTTGTCCCGCAGTCCCAAACCACACGGATTTCCATGTTAAATGGGCAAGTTCCATATTTGCTGATCCTGCTTATGGTTTTGGGACACCCTGGACAGTATCGTTCATGAGTGCACCTGTACGCTCGAACTCTTGGGTTATTACCAATACTAATACTAGTATAGCTCTAAATGTGATAAAATGTTGTTTACAGAACATACAAATTTTATGACTCCTGTTAACACTACTGGAGCGCTCAGTGTGGTTGTCGCATCACTGAGTACGCTTCTGTTGGCTCAGTGCAAGCATTACAGATGGTGTCTACGCAGTGTCAGTGTGATGATACTTTGATCTAGACACAACGAAAAACAGCTCAGAACGATCTGTGAGCAAAAAAAAAATAAAAAAAATTGTAGCATTAGCCAAGAAATGTCACATATGGTCAGCCAAAAAACACTTTTGTCATTTTACTTTAATTTGAACACAGTGAAGCAGCAAAATAAGCTAACATAAAGAGCTCACCAAGGTGCATCAGCATGGTCTAGGGCTTGTCGAATTCTGAACAAAATGTACTGGCTCTGTTGTGTGGACAGGTTGTTTTCTGAAATGAAAGATGTATCACATGACATCAAACTGAAGTTAATTGTTGTTGCAACTGGGATCATACTTAGTATAATGTATAATTTGAAACCTCTGAATCTGATCAATGATGTGATCCAACCCTATCTCAATGCTGTTTCCTCATCCCTTCCCCCCCCCCCCCCCCTTCGGGCGAGTTAATCGCTTAGTTTAAGTAATTATCTCCGGCATTACAACCGCAGGACCACCACAATATCATCAGTATCTTTTAACTTTACAATGCTGAAGGCGGAGGAAGGAAAGAAGAGGCAGAGACCATACACAATGTCTATGTGGATAGTCTCTGGAAGAGGTAACCATTACGTCGACGAAACTCTCGATCATCTGCGACCCTACCAACCATTTATGTTTTCGATTTAGGTTGAGAAAGCATCAAATGGCTTTAATCAAGGACTCTGTAACTACCAATACGTACTGAGCTGATAAACAGCCTCATAATCGCTGAACTGTTCTGGATTGCAGTCGGCATTGTCACAGAGGCCGCGAAGCCTATGGAGCAAAACTTCACAGTGAGCGTCCAAAATGCTGCCCTGTAAAAGAAACTCTTGGTGTGGAGCAACGCTTCGCATCGCTGCGTTGAAAGACGTTCCTGAACTCTCCATCTTCAAACTGTGTACACTGATCGTCAAATATCCGCCGAATACCCTGCTGACGATTCTCTCAATTTCATTTACGATGCCATCTTTGACTGTATAAAGTGTTTTCACAACAAGAGAGCTTTCGTGGATTCGGTTTGCCCTTTCGATCCTCGGTGGCTCAGAGGTCCGGGGCCAAAGTGGGTAAACTGTAATTCTTCGGGTTTGTACTCTGGGATACCCATAAACTTGACTAAATGCTTTGCATGTGAATTAAAGTTCATCGATTGCATCAGTACTCACCCGCATTTACATAATGTTTGTGCATTACTGGTTACATTTTTCGTTCCTCGTACTGGCAACATTAATAATTAAGATGTTTTAACTCCTGATTTCAAAAAATAAAGTTGCCGTGGCGCCTTAAAAGTTTCACGAAGGACGTAGCCAAGGTAAATAAAGATGGCGGCGGTTTCGCTTCTTTTGCTTCGAGAAAATCACTCGATCCCCGTTTTTCTTGAGTTTTCAGAATACGAGTTGAGGCGAGTTGGTTGTATTGTGTATTCCAGCAGCGGGGGAATTAAATGTAAACACTGGCTGGCCATGTGGACTCTGTCCGGCGTACAGGAGGTCTTCGCACAAACTTTCTAAAGCGTTCCACATGGCCGATTAAGTGGATGATTAAACTTGTTTGTGTGCAAACAACAGCGTGTTGTTTAGGATCTGGACGGGTAGCCCTAGTGTGATGCTTGTCCTGCTATGTTCTCTGTTTCGAATGTCACTAGTGTATCTCTGTTTTGTCACATTTGCTTCTGAAAATGCATGATACACGTAACATTTAATGTTGTCTCTAGAACAGAACCATGGAAATTAAAACCAAAGTCTTTACTGCAAGTCCAACATTACAATCCAAGAGAAAGCAAACAAACCACCACCAATGATAAACCCGCCTGCAACTTTCTGTAAGTTCAATGTTAAACTGACGGGAATTTATAATATAACTGCTGAAAAGAGCAACTGCAATGGGGGGTGGGGGTGGGGGAAGAGACACTGAAAACAAATTGCCCAAATTGGGATAACAAAGGTATTTGAATTGAACTGAAGTGAATCACAAAAACAGCAACAATTTTTCTGCACTGAATCATAGGCGAAATTCTTAAAGTGACAGATGCTCATTTTCAAATTTGGCAATAAAGGAAAGAGGTTCATAGATGTGCCGCATGTGGCCGGTGTTCATATCAAAGACTGGAAGACAAAGAAGTCAGAATGAAACTGAATCGTAGGCGAAATTCTTAAAGTGACAGATGCTCATTTTCAAAGTTTGTCAATAAAGGAAAGAGGTTCATAGATATTGCTGTGCCGCATGTGGCCGGTGTTCATATCAAAGACTGGAAGACAAAGAAGTCAGAATGAAACTGATGAACTGGCAAATTCATAATGATACTAAAATCACTGTTCTGTACTGTGATGACCTCTGAACCTCATCTCCTTCAGAAAGGAAAGAAATGGCTCGAGAAGGCAATACTGATATCATCCCCTGCAGGAAACACTTCAGCACGATACATGTCATAGCTGAAGGTTACTGCAACACAAATGGATATGTAAGACAATATAAGTATGCACATAATTATCATGCACACAAATGAGTATCCATATCAGTATTTATCAAAGCAAATACAAAATTAGTTAATTAAATCAAAATGGAGTACGTACTTCAAAGTGGGGTCTGCAAATCTCAGTCAACAGCTTTTTTTTTTTTCAAAACAGCTAAACAGACCAGTTGTAAAAGGTGCATTGAACAAAACACTCACTAGACTAGCAAATTTTTTTTTTCACCAATTATTACCTATTAAAGCTCTAAGCTCCCAACAAAAAGCTTTCCGCAGTGTGAAAAAAATTTACAGAGTCGACCGTGCAAGCACAGTCAACTCTGTCACAGTTGCAGAGTCAACCCTGTCCCCGGGACCGTCGCTACTCTAGAGTAGCGACGGTCCCGGGGACAGGGTTGTTGCAGAGTTCACACAGTGTCCAGAAACAACGTGCCGAAAAACTGCCCCACTTCTGTCGGGCTCCGTCCACTGTGACGCTATTGTGCACAATCCCGTCATGCAACCCGGCTTATTATGTGACCACGCCGCGGATACGTCCGTTTACTGAGATGACTGAGCGATGTCGGACATGGCGCAAGCTATGCTACTACCGGTAAGCCTGTACACGTATTTGAAACTGAGAAATTTTGTTTCTTGCGTAAACACTTCAGCTCGAGCTTGCAAAACCAAAAGTAAAACAGCAAGTTGGAGAATGATCGCTGATGTAGTTTCAAAACCTCGTAACTCAAGTTTTGGCGGGAAACAGATTTTACCACCATTGCTATCCTTGGAACGTTGTCCACCATGTGTGAAAAACTCGTAACCCTATCTGATTTAGAACACTACAGTCTTCGTGAGTGGCAAAACCTCGTTACTGTTTTTTCTGAAACGCCTATGTGTACAAAACCTCGTAACTTGCGAGCTTTTGATGGCAAGCGCGTTCGTACACCACAACCTCGTATCCCAACTTACGAGGTTTTTACCCGCATCTCGGCGGGCAAATTGTTACTGGAACCACGAGTTGCAAGGTTTTACGCCAAACCCCCCCCCCCCCAAAAAAAAAAAAAAACCCAAAAAAACCCAAAACATGGCGATCACAGCTGGCTTGGGATTCATAAAAAGTTTTTTTTTTCACCTTTGAGTGTGGTTATCAGTGATTAGGTATGTCATTGAATAAGGTCCA
This sequence comes from Batillaria attramentaria, assembly GCA_018292915.2. Taxonomy (NCBI): domain Eukaryota; kingdom Metazoa; phylum Mollusca; class Gastropoda; family Batillariidae; genus Batillaria; species Batillaria attramentaria. The sequence goes on along the minus strand of JACVVK020000179.1, from coordinate 662,424 downwards.
AAGTGTGTAATGCAAGATTGTGTGTATTTTGACTTCTTCTTCAGTTGTTCCATGTGCCATGAGTCATGCAAACGGAATGTCGTTAGGATGGAATTCACGTTTAGTTTCATTATGAGACTCGTGCTCGAGTATCAGGACCCAAAAGACCAAGTCAGGTTTCAGAGAAAATGTAATTTGTTAACAAAACGTACAGCTACAATTTTAGCCTGAAAATAAACCCTTTCAATGCTAACGTTACCATGCATTATTTATGTGCAAATACAGACACGTTATTTTTGTCAGCAGTGATCTTTGACAGTCATGCTAGGCGTTTTCCTTGGTAAGGCAAAATGGAAAGACTGGTGATTCAGGGTTCTACAATGGTTGTGGTACCTCCAGTACCGGAGATAGATTTGCTGTGTTCAGAAACATTGGACGATCCCAACCCTGAAAGTGACTTTGAATCCATCCTAGATAGTGGGGACTCTTATCACCCAAGCAGCAGCTCTAGCGGCAGGGACCACTACTTGAGTGAGGAAGAGTTGAACCCAAAGAGAAAGCGCGCCCCAAGAAAAGGCAAAGTGCCTCGCCAGAATCACACTGACACACAGGAGACAAACAATGAAACACAGAAAGCCAAGAGGGCAAAAAGAGGAATGCCTGATGAACAACACTGGAGCAGAAAATCAAATAGAGAGTTCAAGAGGAAGGAAAAAGCATACGAAACAAAATACAAAACAAAACAAGGCGGGACAATCATCAAACGTCAACCACCTAGACAACAAGGTCCTCCGTGCTCTTCAGCATTCTCTAGAAAATCCGCTTACAGAAGCTGTGCCAGCATTTCGTCAGAAGACAGAAAGCAGCTGTTCACATCCTTTTGGGAGGAAATGACATGGAAACAAAGAAAAGCGTACATATCATCCCTCGTTTTTGATCGACCTCAGAAGATAAAAACGTGTACGCGGGAGACCAGGAGGACATGTACACTTGTGTACTATTTGCGCATCAAGGATGAGCTGAGACAAGTCTGTAAACAAATGTTCCTGGGCACTTTCGGACTGAAAGAACGGACAGTCAGGTCATGGGCAAAGACAGCAACACATGGAGTCCACCAAACTCCCACCACCAGCCAGCAATGCCAAGAGCGAGATGGCCCGTGCCTTTATTGAAGCATTACCAACAATCATCCAAAAGTTCTTGGAAAAAGGACACACATGGATGGAGGCAGACTCTGTCCATTCAGCCATTGAGCGTAAGCTTCTGAACCGTCAGATTTACTGGCCTGCTGAGTATACTGAGGTGATCACGTCAGCAAGGACCAAGCCAGAGCCCTACCACGTCAAGAATTTGACCTTTGAGTTCTTTTTGGATTTCTCAAAACTGTCGTTCTGCAAGACGATCAGACCAGGCCGTCGCCCCGGTGACCCACAAGTAACGGATATCCGGGCACTGAAATATGGTACTGATGGAATCATTCAGTACAAGCTGCACCACAGTGATGAATGGAGCCCTCTACCATCAAGGAATTCCAACAGGAATGCACCTGTGACAATCCCCAAGATGTACAGCCAACCCATACCTATCAAAAAGACTAAGTTTGAAGATCTTCAGCAGCTGAAAGAAGTACTAACGAGAGAGTACCACACGTTCTATTATCAACCGCCACATCAGTAAAGTGTGGATCTCCAAAGTCCTTTGCCACAATGTGACAATGAAGAGAGACAAGTAACAGTGCACAGCTGTTGTGGACCATTGAAAACCAGAAAAGGGAATCAGAGATTGAAAATACTTTTTTGTTTGCCTAATTTCTTTTTAGCAAGTGTCATTATCTTTAAACTGTTTCTCGGAGCAGTACAATTTTTTCTGTATGTGTTACTTTCATTCATCATTAAAAATAATAGTGGTAGAAGAATAGTATAAGGACCAAATCACACATTTAACTTCAGTGGTTTCTATTATTTGCAGATTTTCTATATTGATTGAAAGCTTCTCATGTACAGACTTTCATACGAGTTTAATTTTCCTTTCGTAGTCTCGTAGTGATTGACGCCGATTCACAGAAAGCGACTCTCAGTCATTGTCGGAAAACCGTGGCAATACTGCTATTTTTTTCCCGAAAGGACAGAAAAATTAAACTGGTGATTTTTTTATTGTTAGAAGTTCACTGAGCTTGTTTTCTCTGAATAATACGAAAAGCGTCTGTCAGCTGGTTTTTTTTTCCCCTACGATGTTTGTCACACTCACTCACTCATGCCCGTTATGCCGTCTGGCATGTAGGGCAGCAACAAACGATCGCCACTCCTGCCGGTTCTGGGCCAGCTTCTGAATTTTCAGAAAATAAATTGTTTCCTTCTGATTGTTTTGTGAGCATTTTCCACACGTTTTCTGTTCTATATTTCATTTGTTTTGTATCTTGTCTTTGTTTGTTCTCTTTCTGAAACCTCTTAAGTTCGACAACTGGCCGGCGGCCGGTGAAGTCTAGTTTTTGACACAATCGCCATTCACTTTCACAGCTCACATGGAACGTTACTACACCAGGAAGCGACAGTTATTGTCCACACTGAATTTGCAAAACAGTTTTTTTCGATTTTCTCAAAACTTAGTTTTTCGACTTACGAGGTTTTGAAACTACATCAGCGAGATGTTATTGCCGATAAAACGCGCTTGGCAAATCTGAGTGCCCGCATGCTCTTCATTTCTCACACATCTCGGCAGATTAAAACAAAAAAAAAAAAACCTTACCGTCAACATTTGTTGTGCCATTCTGACGGTCTGGTGACAGCACGGCACTGATACGAGCAACACTGACCAAATTCAAAAGTGACACGACTTGTATGGTGGTCACTGCGGACAGTACTGACTCGATCACGGCTGCTACGATGACCACTGCACGGACGGATGACCATTGCAAGGGGATGTGCACAGTAGCATGGACGGACCCCGACAGGAAGTGGGGGCAGTTTTTCGGCACGGTTTTGTCGCTGTTTCTGGACACTGTGTGAACTCTGCAACTGTGACAGAGTTGACTGTGCTTGCACGGTCGACTCTGTAAAAAATTTTCACACTACGGAAAGCTTTTTGTTGGGAGCTTAGATCTTTAACCTGCTCACACACACGTCCTTTCATTTGTGCGCCAAAGCACGGTGGACAACATTTAGGACCTATACATTTACGGTCCTATAATTCTACGGTCAGCCAGCCGACATTTGTCCCATTTACAGTGTTCCTTACAGCTTTCAAAACTGAGGGTCATTATCAGGCCACCTCTGTCAAATTCAGAGGGTCATTTTGTAAAATCGGTGAAGTACAGCCTCAAAATCTCTGCGTCAAATTCTGAAATTTCAGTCTGCGTAATTGATGCACATATGTGTGTAATAGGGAAAACTCCCCCCCCCCCCCCCCACACACACACACACAAACAACACACACGTATGCACACAAATTACACAAGCACTTACACAGATCGCCAGCCTGCAAGGTAATACTGACAGGTTTGCAGATGTCAGAGCACTTCCCCATTGGCGTCAGAACCAAACGTTTTTTTCCCCACCCCTGTATGTACCAGCAGAAATCCGTGACTGACCTTGAATGCTGCCAGAGACAGGTACTGGTGTGACATTCATACCTCAGCCATGAGAGTCTTGCACAATTTTAGAACGAATACGAAGAGTGTGTGTGAAATGTGTGGAATCTTATCTGTGCTCCCAAAACTGTAAAGCGGGCTACTAACTACGAGCTGCGAGGAACATACATTATGCCCGAATCACAGTCGTTGCGCTTGGTGCATCTACTAACTACAAACTGAAGGGCGGCAGATGCGCTGATCTCACCATCTTTGGTGAAACTAACAGACAGTTACCCCAACACAACAAAAACAATGGAATCACAGTAAATTTTGCTTCTTTTTTTTTTCTTTTGGTCAACTCTGGCAATAAAAGTAAGCTTTTCACTGACTACCTAATGTTAAGATGTTTACACTCTGAGATCGTTCTGAGCTATTTCGGTGGTGTCAAGCATCATACCAAGACACATGCACAAATACATGTCCATTCACAGACAGGCTTGCATTCAGCTGATGGAAGCCAAAATGCAGTAGGCGGTGACAGTGTTCAATGTATGCGACTTTATACCACTCTACCACTAAGCTTATTACAAGTCATGGTATAAAATCCATAATTCACCACATATGGTATAACATTGTACCCATGACAACCACGCGTGAATTTTATGGCTGTACCTAAAGAGTGAACACGTATTACTCCTAGCAGTGTTCCAGCAGTGTGTTCTGGTGAAAGGATTTGCGTCACGATATGACGCGAAAAAGGGACTAAAGAATAATTTACGTCACGACATGACGTAGTTCGACTTCGTACGGAAATGGGGACGAAGGAGCTTTGCCAGTCGCTTGACGTGGAATTGTTGATCTTTTGCTGCGTTTTATCAGCAAGCGGTCGTGTTTGTGACAAGCGTAAGGCTAGTTCAAGTTCTCTACTAAGACGGAGGCTTCGAAACGGATCAGCTGACTTCTCAAAGCCTATGGACAAAGCGAGGTAAAGCACCTCAGTCAGTGATGTCGCGTGAAGCATTTGGATTGCCGATGTCAGCTTTAAAATCAAAGAAATGCAGGTAGGGACATGGTATAAATAATTTTCCCAATTCGCTGCCCCCAATTACGAAAAATACACCACACTCGTTTGTTGATTTCGACCGTAAAACTGCTCGTTAAAACTCGCAGTTTTACGGTCGGAATCAACAAACTCGTGTGGTGTATTTTCCGTAATCGGGGGCACCTCATTGTAAAAACTATATGTCAGGAACCAGATTGCTATATTTTAAATATTCATTGTAATTTAAATCATAACAAGTACTACTGTTCCTGCCATAATAGTGAGTTGTTATGTTGTTTCCATAGTAATGGAAACAACATCATAGGACGGGCTAAATTTTCCACGTTCATGGGCAAGCATCTGTGGTACAAACGCACGTCACTGCCGATCTCCCGCAGAGACGATTATGCAAGTGTAACTCTGACAATGACGTAAGAAAACGTACGTCATCGATGCTGGCATGTATAGTGCACCGAACGCACTTCTCCTCCTCAGTGAGTGCCGTCTGTGTGGATGTGTGTGTGTGTGTGTGTGTGTGTGTGTGTGTGTGTGCGTGTGTGTGTGAATTGTGTCCGGGCCCGTTTCTTCGAAAATACTTAACCGAATGGCTTCAAATTTGGGGTATCCAAATATATCAAAATGTTACATTAGACGATTCAAGCGTGTGATGATTGCTTAAGTGATTTGGGAGTTATCGCCCTTTTGAGACAAGTTGGTTGTCTTTCGTGTACAGGCGTAATATTTATTTAAATCACTCAATTTTTTGGCAGTAGATAGCTTGAATACGGACTCTGAACAGAGTCACTACTAGAAAATGGTCGCTCTTATAGTTTTCATGTAAACCGAGCCTGAGTTGACATTGCATGTGAACCCAGTTCAGATGCCTATTTCTCCGAAAATACTGAACCGATCGATTTCAAATTTGGGGTTTTTAAATGAATGAAGATTGTGGAATAGAAGGCCCGATCCAGGTACGATTGCACACATGATTTGTGAGTTATCGCCCTTTTCAGAAAAAGTGACTTTCTGGCGTTTAAAGGTGTAATATTTACCTAAACCACTCCATTTTTTGGACATAGATAGCATGAATACGGACTCTCAACTAAGTGAATTTTGGAGGTTGTCGCTTTTATACTTTTGGCGTAAGCCGTACCTGATGAAAGTGCTGGTGAACACACTTTAGATCTCAAAATCGCTCCTACTATACATAGATAATGAGCCTGGGGTGCCATAAAAAATATACAAAAAAATTAGAAAAATTCACTGCAGCCGTTATCGTCAGTTGACTCGAAAATTTGTACTCACAGCACATTTCCTCTGCAAGCCACACGCCTCACAAACATCGAAGAAGAGACGCACGCGCACTGACGTAAAGTAAGTGCGTCATGTTTGATTGACGTGATGCTGTTTTTTCTTGGGGGTGTCTCGCCACTTTCTTTCCGAATTCCTCTGTTTGGAGACGTGGTGTATTTTACTTCTACTATGTCGCCATCTTCGTGCAATCGCAGAGAAGACACGGGATACAACAGAATACAACTCCAATACTTTATGAACAGAATATGCACGGAGAACAAATTCATGAAAGAAGAAGAACCCAGAACGCTGTGCAGGGCTGCTTACGTACTGAACAGGTCAGATCTAGAACATTCCTCAACTTACTGGAAGGTTCGATATCTTTCCAAGGTGACGTAATCTACTGACGTTACTGCACCAGCATGTTCTGGGATGGTCTAGAAATTATTTTGCATCGAAATGCAGTATCTTTTCGCGATCTCTACAACTTGACATGTGGAAAGCGGGAATTTCAGTGGGTTTCGTTTTTGCCACTGACTCACACTCAGAAACATAATGCAAAGATCTTCTGATTCCAAGGTCTTTGCATAATGTGTGTGTGTGTGTGTAGGGGGGGGGGGGTGCGTGCGTGCGCGCGCAAGCGCGCGTCTAAGGCGAGAGAGAGAGAGAGGGTCTCTTCTCCGATACCAGTAAGCAATCGTCTGTCAGTCCTGTCTGCGGGAAGTAACTCTGTCAAAAGGGAACGACTTTATCACAAGAATTCATTCACCCATGTAGAACCTTGCATACGCCAACAAGTTGTGACGTCAAACAGCTAGGCGAGCTCACACGACCTCATGTGTTTGGGTTTTTGCAAGTGCATAGAGGCACGATAAGGGTTTTTAGTACTTTCTTTATGTCAGCATGCTTGATGTCAGAGAGCTTGCGTTCCGGCGTGTGCGCGCGGGCTGCATACATGACACAACGACTACGACTGTGACTACAGCAGGTCATTGAATGGAAACAACATATTGGGCTGGTGGCCATCTTGTGTTTTTACTAGAAATGATAGAATTCTGAGAGCGTAGATGATGACGTCAAACGGTCAGTGTCACTGGAATTTCATATATTGCTTCCGTCAGCAAAAACTGTGACGTAAAAGACAAGGAGGAACGGCCCCGTCCTACAAAGTTGTTTCTCAAAATTTCATTTTATTTTGTCTGTTTTGTTGTTATTGTTGCCGGTTCTCCCCTCTCCATGTTCTACCAATGACACTTGATCCTCTACGACCTCGACCGATTAGTCACGTGACTGGGGGTGGGGCCGGGTGGGGGGAGAGCGAGAGAGAGAGAGAGAGTAGGTGGGTGGGTGTTTAGGAGTTTAACGTCCTTTTCCACCACGTAAGGGTGATATCAAAGACGGGGCAACGAGAGAAAGGCCAGCACAAATATTTGGCCCAAGCCGGGATTCGAACTCTCGACCCGAGCATTGAAAGTCCAACGCTCTACCATTCGGCTACCCTGGCTCCCCAGAGAGAGAGAGAGAGAGAGAGAGAGAGACGTCAGTTCCGTGAACTAAACATTTGACGTCAGCCTCAGGCAGGTCGTCATACACAGACGGAGAGATGACGTCAGTTCCGCGAACTAAACATTTTGACGTCAGCCTCTAGCACTGCGATCGTCTGAGGAAGCTTGTTTATGTCTTGTGATTTCCCTGTTGGCTTTGTGGCTTCCCCGATTCAATTATTTTTCACATGAAATCTGGAAGATCTAGAGGGCTGGTGAAATGTCGGAGGCAGTGACGATACTTGCTTATTTTGTCTGGGAACTAAGCGTTTGACGTCAGCTTCACACTGGTGGTATGACAGATGATGCTTGTGCATGTCTTGTAATTTCCCTGTTGCTTTTGTGACTTCCCTGGCTGAATTAATTTTTACATCAAATCTGGAAGATCTAGAGGGCTGGTGAAACATGGACTAGAATACCTTGTATTGTACTTATGAAATCGAACATTTGGAACTCTTTTGAGCGGTGCTTTTCGCAGAAACTTGAAAAAGTTATGTTTATCTAAAAGTTCAGTTATTCTAAATGCTAAAGCTATAATAGTGCAGTAGTTCCTGTCATATGTGCAGTTGTCACACTAGACAAAAACGCCGGGATGATAAGTAATTTGCAGTAGTCTTTTCATAGATATTTGATCTTATGTGCAAACCACCCCTACCTCGAAAATATTTTTTTTACACAAAACCAGTCAGAGCTACAGAGCTGTAGCACGAATACAGGCAGTGTGATTGGGTGAACTTCCAAAGTCTAGAAAATGAAGGAATTTGAACAACTTTTTCGGAAAAAATTCGTAACACGACCGATTTTTTAAAATCGGCGATAACTCTTCTGAAAATGCGGCAGGCTAAAAATAGTGAAAGGTAGGTCTGGAGAAGGTGATTTCCCATTTTATCTCAAAGTAAAAAGGCCTCCATCGAGGTGGTTTAGGAGATAGCCATCATTACATCCGTCCACACACACACACACACACACACACACACACACACGTCTCACAACTCCCGCCAAAAAGAACGCAGCAGCATAGTGTGCACGTCAAGTGTCTATGACGCAGGTTTCGTTACGTCACTATGTGCGTGAGAGTATTATTGTGTGGAGAAACGTCACAGTCTTGTTTTGTATCACTGAAACTTGCTGCTGCGCGCAGCAAAATCTGCCCCGTCTCATAAAGTTGTTTCTCTATAGAGAAACAACTTAAACAAGATGGCCACCAGCCCAATATGTTGTTTCCATTTGATCACCTGCTATCGTCACGGTCGTTCTTTTGTAATGCCACACACACACACACACACACACACACATACACACACACTCTCTCTCTCTCTGAATGGAAACAACTGACCGGGCTGTCACACCAATCTTGTTTTTTGAAGAGAGACGTCAAGTTGTATTCTTTGAAATCTATGACGTTTTTCCTCACTGGGATGACGCATAATACATTTGGCGTAATAACTTTGATACAGTTCTTGCAATGAAAGCAGGCCCATGAAAATTGAAGTGTTGCTGCTGCGTGCGCAGTGTAAAGATCGAATTAATACCGACCCAATATGGGGGAGCCGGGGTGGCCGAATGGTAGAGCGTTGGACTTCTAATGCTCGGGTCATGAGTTCGATCCCGGCTTGGGCCAAATATTTGTGCTGGCTTTTTCATCGTTGCTCCGTCTTTGATATCACCCTATGTGGTGGAAAAGGACGTTAAACCCCCAAACACCCACCCACCCACCCGACCCAATATGTTTAACAGACAAGTCTGCGCGGCGAACGTTTTCTAACTATGTGTTATGTCAGACATACACGCGCGCGCGCGCACACACACTCACTGACACGCACGCACGCACGCGCACACGCACACACACACACAGACTCGCGCGAGCCGCGTTTGTGCTCCATTGAGACCTATGTGGTGTTCTCTCACTCTACTATGCTATTGAGTGAGAGTCAGTGGGAAAAACAAAGCACACTACATCAATGAAACTCCCGCTTTCCCCGTCTACACATAGAGAACGTTCAAAAAGTGGCGACACATCCCCAAGAAATGCCAGTATCACGTCAATCAAACATGACGTCGGAAAAATGACGCGTGCCTTTTCTGCGATGGATCTGACCTGTTCAGTACGTAAGCAGCCCTGCACAGCGTTCTGGGTTCTTCTTCTTTCATGAATTTGTTCTCCGTGCATATTCTGTTCATAAAGTATTGGAGTTGTATTCTGTTATATCCCGTGTCTTCTCTGCGATTGCACGAAGATGGCGACATAGTAGAAGTAAAATACACCACGTCTCCAAACAGAGGAATTCGGAAAGAAAGTGGCGAGACACCCCCAAGAAAAAACAGCATCACGTCAATCAAACATGACGCACTTACTTTACGTCAGTGCGCGTGCGTCTCTTCTTCGATGTTTGTGAGGCGTGTGGCTTGTAGAGGAAATGTGCTGTGAGTACAAATTTTCGGGTCAACTGACGATAACGGCTGCAGTGAATTTTTCTAATTTTTTTGTATATTTTTTATGGCACCCCAGGCTTATTATCTATGTATAGTAGGAGCGATTTTGAGATCTAAAGTGTGTTCACCAGCACTTTCATCAGGTACGGCTTACGCCAAAAGTATAAAAGCGACAACCTCCAAAATTCACTTAGTTGAGAGTCCGTATTCACGCTATCTATGCCCAAAAAAAATATATATATAAAAATATAGTGGTTTAGGTAAATATTACGCCTTTAAACGCCAAAAAGCCACTTTTTCTAAAAAGGGCGATAACTCGCAAATCATGTGTGCAATCGTACCTGGATCGGGCTTTCTAATCAACAATCTTGATTCATTTAGAAACCCCAAATTTGAAATCGATCGGTTCAGTATTTTCGGAGAAATAGGCATCTGAACTGGGTTCACATGCAATGTCAACTCAGGCTCGGTTTACATGAAAACTATAAGAGCGACCATTTTCTAGTAGTGACTCTGTTCAGAGTCCGTATTCAAGCTATCTACTGCCAAAAAATTGAGTGATTTAAATAAATATTACGCCTGTAAACGAAAGACAACCAACTTGTCTCAAAAGGGCGATAACTCCCAAATCACTTAAGCAATCATCACACGCTTGAATCGTCTAATGTAACATTTTGATATATTTGGATACCCCAAATTTGAAGCCATTCGGTTGAGTATTTTCCAAGAAACGGGCCTGGACACAATTCACACACACAGCCGCACAGCCGCACACACGCACACACATACGCACAGACGGCACTCACTGAGGAGGAGAAGCGCGTTCGGCGTCAGCATCGATGACGCATGTTTTCTTACGTCATTGTCAGAGTTACACTTGCATAATCGTCTCTGCGGGAGATCGGCAGTGACGTGCGTTTGTACCACAGATGCTTGCCTATGAACGTGGAAATTTTAGCCCGTCCTATTATGTTGTTTCCATTACTATGGAAACAACATAAAAACGACGTCTGTTCGGAGAGAGATGTATGAGCGGAAACCGTCAAGAACAGTGAGATTGAATAGCCCTTTTGACGCGGGTTGTCACTACTGCCGATGTATTTGCCCTACTGATTGTAGGGCGGTCCAGTCCGGACAAGTTCAGGGTTCAGGTCCCTAATGGTTGTAGGGGAGGTTGAACTGGGTTGCTGAAGGCCCTGGTGTAGCGCCGCAACGCCAGGAAGTTGCCGTCGGACTCTCATACTAGCTACGTCAGTCTCTACATCAGGACAAGTGTCGCCGACAGCCACGAAGAAGGGACTACTTCAACTCTGTCTTCGTGGGACTGCTCGCCTTCTTGGGCCGTGTATAATAAACTCATAAGTATACCCGAACTGTCGTTAGAGCCACATTCGTAAACAGTCAAGGACTGAAATTGTGTAATACTTTTCATACTTTTCTTGAGAGCACTGACAGAGTGTTTTATTAGTCGGGTTTCAGTAGCCGTGATAGACGGTTAGAAACCGCGCGCATCTCTTTGTTTTGTATGGGGTAATACATGTTTGTGTGATTGTACTTGTATAGGGTAATAAATGTTTGTGTGATTGTACCCTAGCATGCCCCTGTGTAACTGTACACGATTGCGTGTGGTATGTGCGTGACTGTGATTGTGAGAGTGAATGTCTGTTTACACGGAACGCAGGACAGGGTCGTGACAGCGATACTCAACTTTCTCTTCTACAGACTTCTGTATACATGTACTATATGGTGGAAAAGGACGTTAAACCCCCAAACACCCACCCACCCTCTGTATACATGTACGCAATGTGAGATGATCCCCATTGCACCCAGATGTGAGTGATTTGAGAGTGCCAGCATGTCTTCTGCAATCCAGTGGCCAGACCCATTTATCAAATGGGATGAGTGGTGGAGATGGGGGTTGGGCAAGTTCCACGCAGCACAAGAGGAAGGCTTTCACTGGCTGCTGGGTCAGTGTTCGTCTTAAGAAGATTGTGAGTCTATGCCCGGAACACACGAAATGTGATATGTGTAACAGTGCTTGTCATGTCCTGCAGCCAGGAAGATGTATACACCTTTTTGTGCCAAATGCATTTTTACCAACTCTGTGCTTTATTTATTGCAAAATGCACCCCTGTACTTATCATTAGTATACCAACACGTGACTTTTCTACTGCAAAATGCAAAACACCAATACGACCCCCTGTACTTATCATAAGTATAGACTATTTCGATAACTTACAAACTGTTCCAAAAAGAAAATGTGTTTTATGTGGAGCCTAGCAGTCTTTGAACGTGCTTTTAACTATGTCACCATGTCATCTAGCATCTCACCAGAGTGAAGCTGTCAGCAGCAGGTCCATCCACATAGATGTCTTTTATATAACCTACTTCTTTGCCACCAAGAATTGCAGGGCGAGGGAAAACCTTGCGCATCAGATGACCGGTGAACATCAGTTTGGAAATCCTGCAAACAATGCAAACAAAACTGTAGTACTGCATAAATATAGGAAAGTTATTTTGGGGGATTTTTTTTTTACCGAGTGTCCACATGCATACACTAAGAAAGTACATGTATATATAACAATCAATCAATAAATGAAATACACACCAGTGAAAGAAGAAATGTGGATGGGCCATCAGCTTTTCCTCAATGCCAGGTTCCATCAGATCCTTCACTTGGGACAACCATTCCAGGTTAGATTTGATTCCCGGCATCGGTCTCCAGGCAAGTTGCACAGGGGAGAGAATCTCCTGCATCTTCTTCATACTCACAATGGAACCCTGTCCCTAAATGGAAAAAAAATTAAGAAGAAAAAATAATGCCCAACGATAAAGTGTTTTAAGCAAAGATTCTTGGAATGCTGAGTGCTTTATTGTCAATGGCAGCATTGCAGTGAATCTTATCTGCATGTCAGCAGTAAATGTCTGGGAAGCATGGATTAAGAAGAAGATGGTTTCTCTGTGTGTGTGTGTGTGTGAGAGAGAGAGAGAGAGAGAGAGAGAGAGAGAGAGAGAGAGAGAGAGAATGATAAAACTTTGTTAATCAAGCACTGAGGCCCGGGTTACTGTTTCACAAAAAGCTATCACACAATCTGTCATTGCAAAATTAACCCTGGTCTTACTGAGAATGGTATATTCCAGACTATCTCTTTGGCTTTTTCAGTACAAGACGAATCAATTCAGTAAGACCACGGTTAAGAGAGAGAGACAGAGAGAGAATTTTGCTGCTGGGATACAAGGTCACTTGATGAAACATTTTGACAGTTTCAACTGACAACAGAGAAGGGTGCTTACAAAAAAAAACTAGAGCGGCAGAAGCCTCCATGGCTCCCTTGTGGCATGGGTCAGGGTCATTCAAAAGAGTGTGTTTGTAAAAATCTTATCACTTTCTATCATCAAGCCAAGTAAGGTGTCTCTGGTGTTCTTAGTTCCTGGCAATATTACAGTTTTCCCCAAAATTGTTTGTATGGCCTTGACGTTGGGTCAAGGACATTCAAATGAGATCCCATCAATGTATATCATTATGCCAAGTTTGACGCCTCTAGTATTTGTAGTTTCTCCGAAAATGGTATGTTGAAATTCACAACAGCCACCTTGAGTCAAGGTCATTCAAAAAGCTATGTCTGCATAGGTCTCATTGCTGTTTATCATCGTGCCTCGTTCGGTGCCTCTGCTGTTTCTTGTTTCAGAGAAAATGCCAACATTAAAGTTCCCCCAAAACAGTTTGCATGGCCATGACCTTGACTAAAAGTCATTGAATACAGCTATTTTCAGTAAAGGTGTTGCCAATGTTTCTCATCATGCAAAGCTTTGGATTTTTCTAGATTCTGAGAAAATGCAAATGTAAAATTTCCAAAAAGACTGCTTTAATGACCTTGACCTTGAGTCAACGTAATTTAAAATGGTATGTATGCATGGGTCTTATCAATGTCTATTAGCAATCCAGGTTTGGCGCCTCTGCTGTTTTTCGTTTTTTGTTTTGTTGTTGTTGAGAAAATGCCAATGTTAAGGTTTCACAAAAATAGCCTGTATGGCCTTGACCTTGATACAAGGCATTGAATACATGTACATCTGCAAAGTTCTTATCAATGTCTATCATCATGCAAAGTTTCAAACCTCTGGTGGTTGTAGATTCTGAGAAAATGCCAAATGTAAAATTTCCAAACAAACAGCTTTAGTGACCTTGGCCTTGAGTCAATGTCATTAAAAATGACATATTCTGAAAGGTCTTGCGGCTGTCTATCAGCATGCCAAGTTTGGTGCCTCTGCTGTTTGTAGATTCTGAGAAAATGCCAATGTTAAGGTTTACTTTGGAAACGCGCGCGCGCACACACACACACACACACAGACGAGGGTTATTACATAGACTCCCTTTGTTACACAAGGGAGCTCCCCCCTCCCCCCCCAAAATAAAAAAAAAAAAAAATATATATATATATATATATATATATATATATATATATATATATACAGCCGCACTCGCCTGAACTAAACACGCTTAAGCAAAAAACTCGGATAATAGAAACCAAAACCAGTTCCCCGCCAGACCCCCCTCTTTGTAAGACTATTTCTAATTCGGAATAGCCAAACTCTGTCAACTAGAGGAGCAAAGCCTCCTTGGCTCACTTGTGAGATGGGTCAAGGTCACTCAAAAGAGTATGTTTGTAAGGCTCTTATCTTTAGCTGTCCTGACGTAAGGTGTCTCTTGTGTTCATAGTTCCTAAGAAAACGGTAAATGGCAATATAACAGTTTTCCCAGGACAGCTTCTGTGACCTTGACCTTTAGTCAGTCATTCAAATGAGATCTGTAAGTGAAGAGCTTATCAGTGACGATCATTATGCGAAGTTTGATAGCTCTAGTGTTTGTAGTTTCTGTACAAATGGTAATGTAAAATTTCACAACAGATAGCTGTAGTGACCTTGACTTTGAGTCAAGGTCATTCAAATGGGTATGCCTGCATAGGTCTCGTTGCTGTCTATCATTGTGCCTTGTTTGGTGGCTCTGCTGTTTGTTGTTTCCAAGAAAATGCTAACGTTAAAGTCTCCGCAAAACATGTTGAATGGCCTTGACCTTGACGCAAGGAAATTGAATACAAGAATGCCAGTACAGGTTTTGTCAATGTCTATCGTCATGCAAAGTTTGATGCCTCTGGTACCCCTACATTCTGAGAAAATGGCTATTTCAAATTTCCAATGAGACAGCTTTAGTGACCTTGACCTTGGGTCAAGGTCAATCACTATGGTACTTTTTGAAAGGTCTTACGGTTGTCTACCAGCGTGCCAAGTTTGGTGCCTCTGCTGTCAATTGTTTTTGAGAAAATGCCAATGTTAAGGTTTTGGAAGGTTTTCCGCAAAACAGCTTGCATGGCCTTGACCTTGACTCAAAGTCACTGGATACAGGTATGTCAGTAAAGGTGTTGCGAATGTCCACCATCCTGCAAAGTTTGATGTCTCTGGCTTTTCTAGATTCTGATAAAATGCCAATGTAAAATGTCCAAACAGACAGCTTTAGTGACCTTGACCTTGGATCAAGGTCAATCACTATGGTACGTTTTGAAAAGTCTTACGGTTGTCTATCAGCGTGCCAAGATTGGTGCCTCTGCTTTTAATTGTTTTTGAGAAAATGCCAGTGTTAAGGTTTTGGAAGGTTTTCCGCAAAACAGCTTGCATGGCCTTGACCTTGACTCAAAGTCACTGAATACAGGTATGTTTGGTGTCTCTGGCTTTTCTAGATTCTGAGAAAATGCCAATGTAAAATTTCCAAACAGACAGCTTTAGTGACCTTGACCTCGGGTCAAGGTCAATCATTATAGTATGTTTTGAAAGGTCTTATGGCTGTCTATCAGCAGGCCAATTTTGGTGTCTCTGCTGTTTGTAGATTCTGAGAAAAGGCCAATGTTAAGGTTTACTGCGGACACACCCACAGACAGACAGACAGACAGACACACACACACACACACACACACACACACACACACACACACACACACACACACACAAACAGACGACGGAGGGTTATTACATAGACTCACTTTGTTACACAAGTGAGCCAAAAAATAGCTAACTCAAACACGGATATCTGAAACGTGATTTTGACAGATAAGCTGTTGGAGAGACTTTTTTTTTTTTTTTTTTTTGCTTGAAAATCACGTCGGGAAGATAAACATATTTCGTCACGGCTATAATTATCCTACGGAAACGAACCACAGACGTATAGATCTATACGTCGATGAAACGAACACGTCACCTGTTTTTCAGTATGCGGGAAACTGATGACCCGTGCCACATGTTTTGCAGGCGTCATTGTTTGGACAGAAAGAGTGGTAAGTTTGCGTGCGTGAATTAGGTGGTGGGTTCAGGGTTAGAGATGGGATGGTCGAGGGAGGGGCAGGGGGGTGGGGGGCATGAAAGGTAACCTTGGGAGATTTGCGATGGGCGTGGTTTATGGGCTAGTCGAAAGGATGTGAGCTCGGGCTTAGATTTGTGAGTACACGATTGTTTCTTTTGGCGTGTGTAGGGGAGGGTGTGTGTAACATGCAGTCTCCCAGTGTGTGTGTGTGTGTGTGAGGGGGGGGGGGGGGAGATGGAGCGTGCATTGGCTTGTGCGTATAGAAGCCTGCACATTTGTGCGTGTGTGTGTGTGTGTGTGTGCGCGCGGGCGCGCGTGTGTGCCTGTGTGTGAGGATGGGGGAGGGGTGGAGGGGAGGGGGGGGTAGGGGGGTGGGGGTGGAGTGCAGGAACGGAGTGGAGCGTGCATTGATTTGTGCGTACAGTAATACGCGCGCATTTGTGTGTGTGTGTGTGTGTGTGTGTGTGTGTGTGTGTGTGTGTGTGTGTGTTTGTTTTCACCATTTAGTTTTACATTTTTTTAAAATAAAGCCCCACTGAAGAAAGCACTTGTAACTTGTCACTGTTTTGATATTATTCATTTAAACACACACACACACACACACACACACACACACACACACACACACACCGTCACACACACACACACACACACACACACACACACACACACACACAGAGCTTTGTCTGTGTTACTAGTCTCCGGAATCAATAAGCTCGATCCGTGTCTCTCTCAGACCGTTGCCATTATACACATTTTCATATACATATACATTTTGCCCATAAAAAAGCAGCATGCACGTCTACAAACTTTCGCAAAATTATTAATTCGATGTTTCAGTTGCAAAGGGAAGCAAAGATGTTCTCTTTTAAAAAAAAACTTTTTACAAACATTCCAAGTGATTTTACAACTTATCCTGAAAAAAAACTCGCTTTAGCCGAACTGCAGGGTAATTTCTCGGGAAAGGTTTGGCTTATCCGAACTCGGATATGCACAAACTCGGATAAGCGAAACGATTTTTCATTCCCCGGACGAGTTCGGCTTAAGCGTGTTTGACACTATATATATATATTATATATATATATATAATCATTCAGATGCTATGACAACAGCTCTGATCAGTGAAGGAATGAAGATGACTTAAGTTTCCTGCACAACAAACAGGCAAAAGCTTTCTGAAAGAGCACAACACACCAAGCATCCTTCTCTCATACATGGTATTCATCCTTTGAATCTGTAGACCACGTACTTCTATAAACAATACTGGATACAAAGATGTACAGAAAATAATTTCATCTTTACCTTAAACAGCGAGGGTTTTATGAACGTGGGAAGTCGCCTTTCATTCCTAAGACTTTCATTGGTGAATTCAGTGACCTGCTCCACAGAACGACAAAACTCACAGAACTTCAGCCCTCTGTCTCGTCCAGAGAAGAATGGATTGTCAATAAAGCACTCCTCCATGTATTTATCTGAAAGAAAAAAACGCAAATACGGGTATTTCCAACTATCATAAGAGAATTTAACAAAAGTAAGACCCAGCCAGCTGTTTTGAGTGAAATAAGATGATTTTTGGCTCCCTTGTGTAACAATGGGAGTCTATGTATTAACCCTCCGTCGTCTGTCTGTGTGTGTGTGTGTGTGTGTGTGTGAGTGTGTGTGTCCAGAAAACTTTAACATTGTCATTTTCTCAAAATCTACAAATAGCAGAGGCACCAAACTTGGCATGCTGATGGACAACCACAAGACCTTTCAAAACATATCATTTTGAATGACCTTGACTCAAGGTCAAGGTCACTACAGCTCTCTGTTTGAAAATTTTACATTGGCATTTTCTCGTAATCTACAAACACCAGAGGTTTTAAACATGATGATAGACATTGATAAGAGCTTTACAGGTATACATGTAGTAGGTGGCCTTGTGTCAAGGTCAAGGCCGTACAAGCTATTTTTGTGAAACCTTAACATTGGCATTTTCTCAGAAACAACAAACAGCAGAGGCGCCAAACTTGGCATGCTGATAGGAGTGAGTGAGTGAGTGAGTGAGTTTTTAGGGCTTAAAGCCGCGCAAGCCACAAAGACTAATTGGCGGCTGAGTGTGCCTGCACTACATGAAAAAAACAAAAAAGTAACGTTGGACAAAGGATGCAGACTGGTCTACGGGGCTATATAAACCTAGGACATGCAGGAGACGCTGCACCTTCATGCTAATTTATCGAACTCCCGGTTACAAAACAGCGTAGAAAACAAACGACAATTACAACTAGGTAAAACAAAGATAAATACTAAGCGCATATACAGCAAATATTACAACTTATCATCTCCTAGGCGCAATAAACCAGTTCGCAGCATATGCCCAACATCACTTATTCCTAACCACTGGTAGTGCAGACGTGAGTGAGAGGTTAAAAAGAAGAAACATAGATGAAAGGGCCGAACTCAGAAATCAGCTGAGAGAAGAGAGGAAGGACAGAGCGGCTAAATTCGGGAGGTTTTAAAGAGAAAGAGACAGGCGAATGGGCTGGTGAGGGATAGACAGAGAGGTAGGAAGGAAAATTCCTTAGTTGCCAATGAAGACAACATGCCTGGGAGGCAGTTGGAGAATAGACCGCTCCAACACGGAACCTCCCCACCGTGAGGCGGTTCGGGAAAAACAACGCACCAGAGAGGGGTGCGTTGTGAAGGTCTTCAACATGACCGGTGTTCAGCAGCACCAGCAGGGCGCTGCGAACAAACTACGCTACAAGCCATGAACATCTTTGAACCTGTGTTACTAACCCGCGGCTTAACTGTCCAAAATATGACCATAGTTAGCTTTGTTAATTAGTGGGACCCCTAGAATATAACTTGGCAAGTAGGGCCACGTAAACTTATAGGGTGTAGCGCTTGTTCCTTCTCGGTGAGGACATAATTTTATTTCTTAACCGTTCGGACATGTAAAGTTCTGTGTTGAAGGGATAGATGATCTAAACAGACGTCTAACAGAGACAGTTCTCACACACGCAGTGGTATATAATTAGTAAGAAACAAAGAGGTAGGTCTGTTATTCTTAATATTCAAGACACAACAGTGCAGTAGTTCCTGTAATATGTGCAGTTGTCACACCTGACAAAAACACCGAAATGATGACTAATTTGAAGCAGTCTTTCCATAGATAGTTGGCCTTGCATGCAAACCACCCATACACCAGAAATGTTGTTTTTTTCGTTTTGTTTTTTAATACACAAAATCTGTCAGAGCTACAGAGCTGTGTTATGAACCGATTCAGTATAAATGGATGAATTTCCAAAGTCGATAAAGTGAAGGCATTTGAACAAGTTTTTCGTAAAAATACGTACCGTAACATGATTTTTTTTAAAATGGGCGATAACTTTTCTAAAAATGCGGCAAGAGAAAAATCGTGAAAAATCCGTCCACGCTACTGTGCACATCCCCGTGCAACCCAGCCCATTATGTGACCACGCCGCGGATACGTCAGTTTAGACGACAGAGCGATGTCGGACATGGCGCAAGCTATGCCACTACCGATAAGTACATGATTGTATTTGAAAGCAATTTTGTTTCTTGCGTAAACAATTCAGCTCGCATACGACCGACACTGACCAAACTAAAAAATGACACGATTTGTATGGGGATCACTGCGGCCAGTACTGACTCGGTCACGGCTGCTGTGATGACCACTGCACGGACGGATGACCACTGCACGGAGATGTGCACAGCAGCGTGGGGCGAGTGAGTGAGTTTTTAGGCTTAAAGCCGCGCAAGCCACAAAGACTAATTCGCGGCTGAGTGTGCCTGCACTACATGAAAAAAACAAAAATGTAACGTTGGACAAAGGGTGCAAACTGGTCTACGGGGCTATATAAACCTAGGAGATGCAGGAGACGCTGCACCTTCATGCTAATTTCTCGAACTCACAGTTACAAAAAAGCGTAGAAAACAAACGACAATTACAACTAGGTAAAACAAAGATAAATACTAAGCGCATATACAACAAATATTGCAACTTATCATCTCCTAGGCGCAATAAACCAATTCGCAGCATATGCCCAACATCACTTATTCCTAACCACTGGTAGTGCAGACGTAAGTGAGGGGTTAAAAAGAAGAAATATAGATGAAAGGGCCGAACTCAGAAATCAGCTGAGAGAAGAGAGGAAGGACAGAGCGGCTAAATTCGGGAGGTTTTAAAGAGAAAGATACAGGCGAATGGGCTGGTGAGGGATAGAAAGAGAGGTAGGAAGGAAAATTCCTTAGTTGCCAATGAAGACAACATGCCTGGGAGGCAGTTGGAGAACAGACCGCTCCAACACGGAACCTCCCCGCCGTGAGGCGGTTTGGGAAAACAACGCACCAGAGAGGGGTGCGTTGTGAAGGTCTTCAACATGACCGGTGTTCAGCAGCACCAGCAGGGCGCTGCGAACAAAGCCCGCCAGGGTGAAGACCAGGTGGGGGGAATCCAGTGAAGTCGGCCTTCAGAAATGACCCTCAGATGTCTCACTGGACCAAGGGTCAGCAGACACCCGCTTACTGACCTCCCCCCGGAGGAGACTTTAAGAGAGCGAAAGACAGGTGAATGGACCGAGTGAGGCAGAAATAAGAATAAAGAAAGAGCAAAAGGGGTGGGCAAGCTTGGCGAAATCAGCCCCGCCGCGTGAAGGCGAGCCCATGGGGCCGCACAGCAGCGTGGACGGACCCCGACAGGAAGTGGGGGCAGTTTTTCGGCACGGTTTTTGGACACTGTATGAACTCTGCAACTGTGACAGAGTTGACTGTGCTTGCACGGTCGACTGTAATTTTTTTTTTCACATTACGGAAAGCTTTTTGTTGGGAGCTTAGATCTTTAAGGAAGCATCGCTGCACCCATCCCAAACAGTTGAGTCATAGTCAAAGTGCGGTTGAATATGGGCAGCGTAAAAGATGGGGAGATCAGTAAAATATCTCAGCTTGGATAGCAACAGCATGGTTCAAAATGGTTTTACAAACATCATTAACATGTGCATTCCATTTAAGTCAGTTGACCCCTGAAAGTCGATGTACTTGGGTTTTGTTGTTGTTGTTTGTTTTTTTTTGCTGCCCCAACTCTTTGCCAGCTCCAGTGGTGTTCCTCCCAGGTCATGGGTGGAACCCACGGAGGACTCGGAAGCTGGGACAATTTTTATTATGCATGATGATGGAGATGAGGATGATAGTAAGATGATGCTATGGAGGTCCATGTGGTTTGGGACTGCGGGACAGGGCCGCATTCCACGCTTCCTGTCATAAATATCCCGGCATTAACCAGGCCCGGGAACTACGGCTCCTGCGGTGCCGGCCGTGTAATCATCCACATCATAAGACGTGTCATACTAAGGGAAGCACCCCCAAAGTCGCACCCGTGAAGTGGGTGAAACTCGGCTGTGTGGCAACAGCCTCCCCATTGGGCCCATAGCACACCCACTCTGGGTAGGAGCCGACCTAGGTAGGAAAAATCCCGCTTGCCTCGGCTGGGATTCGAACCCGAGTCTCCCGGTCCATGATCCGAAGTGCTAACCACTACACTACGGGGGCCGGTGATGTACTTGTTTTATAGTCTGATCGTTTAAAGCAAGTTTCAGAGAGGGCTGTTTGAGCTGATGCTTCTGCCTGGTGGTGATCAACATGCATTCAGTCTTTGAGGGGTTGGTGATCATAACTGACATTACATTTACACTATTCAGCCACATTATGCAAACTTTGTTGAAGGGCGACGTTTACATTGGAGACATGGGTTGCTGAAACATCTAATGTGGCATCGTCGGCAAACAATGAGCATGAGTTCTGGATGAGTCATATGTAAGGGAAGGTCATTAATAAAGACAGAAAATAACAATGGACCAAGTATAAACCCTGAGGTACGTGGTGAACACTATAACCTTCCGAGGAGCTTCTTCCATTAACTGAAACATATTGGCTTCTTTTTTTGAAATACAACCCTAAGTAAGCGACAGAGCGTGGGTGTATGTGGTATGCGGAAAGTTTCTCAAGTATAAGGTTGTGCTTGACTAAACTTGATCAAACCCTTTGGCAAAGTCCAGAAAAACGCCACCAGTCATTTGCGACTTGTTGCTGGCAGTAAGCCATGTTTTGGTGGGATGAGCTCACGCTGTGTGACACGAGTGATTTTCAGTGTCTGAACCCTGATTGCAATGGGTAGAGTAAGTTACTGTTTTCTACAGAAAGATGTCGGTGCTTGTGAGTGAACGTGTGAATCAGTTTAGAAGGTGGGGATAAAAGTGAGATTGGTCTAAATTTGTAGGATCTGTTTGATCTTTTGATCTGGGCAGCGGGAAAACTTTCGCCGTGTTTGGGTTGTTCGGAAAAGTGCTCTGTTCAATACTGAGGTCATCATAAATACAAGCTAAGGAATAGATGATATATATGGGATGGCTATCTTTCAACAGAAGCCGGCTGCTGATGCGGCCATCATGGCCTAAAAAACGCATGTTACTCTTGGATTTGCCAACGTGCAAGAAAGACGTCAAAGGAATGTCGAAGTGTCCCGGGATAACTTGGTCCCTGCAGTTTTTCAGAAATTTGGGGTAGCCGGGCCCTGACAGAGAGATAGACAGAGCCTGAGAAAGAGAGTCAGGCAGACAAAAACACAGATATGAACAGTTACAAACAACAATGACAAATACTTTTATTCAATGTAGGCTCTCGGCCCATGACTGAAGTGGGGGGGGGGGGGGAGATGGGTGAACACGCACACAGCGATTGTACAAACTTTAGCTGGTACATTTTCCTACTAGATTGTTTAAATTCGGGTTACGATAAACAGATATATAGCTACACATATAGATATACACACACAGCAGTTACAAACAGAGAGAGAGAGAGGTGGGTGGGGGTTTGGGGGTTTCAGAAAAGTCCTTTTCCACCACATACTTACTTACTTAGGCCCCTGGCTCCACATGGAGCATAGGCCATCGACAACCCTTCGCCATCGCACTCTGTTCTGGGCTATTCTTGCCACTCCAGTCCAGTTGGTCCCCTGCTTATATAACTCTGCCTCAGTGTCCCGCCTCCAGCTGTTGCGAGGCCGGCCTCTCTTCCTTTTCCCCTGTGGGTTCCATGTCAGGGCTTGGCGTGTGGTGCTGGATGCTGGCTTCCTGAGGGTGTGTCCAATCCAGCCCCACTTCCTCCGCAGGATCTGCTTGGCCACTGGTTCCTGCCCCGCTCGCTCCCACAGCTCTTCGTTCCGGATCTTCTCTGGCCATCGGATGTTGAAGATGCGCCTCAGACAGGTGTTGAGAAATGTCTGGATCTTCTGCTGCATCGTCTTCGTTGTCCTCCATGTTTCGCATCCGTAGAGCAGAACTGACTTCACGTTGGAGTTGAAGATGCGAAGTTTGGTTCTTATGTGACAATTTTGGATGCCCAGATGTTCTTCAGCATTACCATTGCTGCTCTTGCCTTGCCGATTCTGGCTGTGACGTCTCGGTCTGTGCCTCCCTGTCCATCAACCACACTCCCCAGGTAGACAAAGGACTCTACCTCCCTGATGGACTCTCCACCGACTGTGACTGGCAATGGTGTTGATCTTCATCAGCTCGGTTTTCTTCCTGTTGATCCTGAGCCCTGTTCCGGCTGATGTGGCTTCCAGGCATGTAGTCTTGTCCTGCATCTGGCTGTGGATGTGAGACAGGAGCGCAAAGGTCGTCCGCAAAGTCGAGGTCATCCAGCTGCGTCCAGAGTGTCCACTGTTTCCCGTTTTTCCTGCCTGTTGTGGTGGTCTTCATGATCCAGTCGATGACCAGGAGGAAGAGGAACGGGGACAACAGGCATCCCTGGCGGACTCCGGGCTTCACCTCGAAGCTTTCTCACAACTGGCCGGCATGGGCAATCCTGCAGCTCATGTCTTTGTAGGTGCACTGGATCAGGGAGATGATCTTCCCGGGAACTCCATAGTGCCTTAGCAGCTTCCACAGCGCTACGTCTACACTGTCGAAGGCGTTCTCATAGTCTATGAAGTTGATGTAGAGGGGGGAGTTCCACTCCAGTGACTGCTCAACGATGATGCGTAGGCTGGCGATCTGGTCAGCACAGGACCTGTTCCTACGAAAGCCCGCCTGCTGGTCTCGGAGCATAGGGTCGACTGCCTCCCTCATCCTCTCCAGTAGAATTCTGTTGAGAACCTTGCCTGGCACTGACAGGAGCATGATCCCTCGGTAGTTGCTGCAGTCCCTGAGGTCCCCTTTCTTTGGCAGCTTGATGACGATCCCTTCTTTCCACTAGGCTGGCACCTCTTCCTTCTCCCAGATCTTGCTGAATAGGCTGTGCAGCATGTTGACGGCTGTCTCTGTGTCTGCTTTGATGTCTTCTGCTGTTATCTCGTCCGGCCCTGCAGCTTTCCCATTTCTCAGTGTCATGATGGCTTTCCTGATCTCCGACTTAGAGGGCTTGTCGCAGTTGATGGGTAGTTCTGTCTCAGCTGGCGGGATGTCTGGTGGTGTTTCAGGGATGGGGCGATTTAACAGCTCCCTGAAGTGTTCTGCCCATCGCTTCAGCTGTTCCTCAGTTGTTGTCAGTGGGTGCCCGTTCTTGTCCTTCACTGGTTTGTCTGTCTGCTGAAATTTGCCCGCGAGCTTCTTGGTCACCTGGTACAGGTCTTTTAGGTTCCCTTGTCCAGCTGCTTCCTCTGCTTGATTGGCCAGGTCGTCGATGTAGTCCCTCTTGTCCTTTCTGGTGCTCCTCTTCACTTCTCTGTCAGCTGCTGTGTATTCTTCCTGTGCCTTTGCCTTAGCTCTTCTTGTTCGGCTCGTGTTCAGTGCAGTTTTCTTCTGTTTCCTAACTTCCAGCTTCTGGATGGTATCAGCAGAGATCCATTCCTTGTGTTGGGTCTTTCTCTTGCCAAGGACCTCTTCGCATGTGTCGTGCCAGAGTTTCTTGCTGTGTTCCCACTGTGTCTCGATATCCATTCCACTGTCTTCTATCAGGTCTTGCAGTGGCTGGAACCTGTTGGAAAGGCTGATCCGGAATGCTGCTTGTGTCTCTGTGTTCCTGAGTAGGCCAACGTTGTACCTGGTCCGTGTGTTGTTGGCGTTGGTGTGTCTCTTAAGCCGAAGTCTCAGTGTTGTTGCAAGAAGGTGGTGGTCTGATGATACATCGGCACCCCTCATCACGCGCACATCTCGCCACGATCTCCTGAACTTCCGGCTGATGCAGATGTGATCAATCTGGTTCTCCGTGACATGGTCCGGCGATCTCCATGTGGCCTTGTGGATGCGCTTGTGTGGGAAGATGCTGCCTCCTATCACTAGCTGGTTCAGGTCACAAAAGTCTGCAAAGCGCTCGCCATTTTCGTTCATCTGTCCCAGTCCGTGTGTTCCCATGGTGTTCTCATAGCCTGTGTTGTCTGATCCATAAGTATGGTCATGTCCTTGGCTCCTCCTCTATCTATCACTGTCTGCAGTTGTTGGTAGAAATCATCTTTTTTCTCCTCTTCCGCATCATTGGTGGGAGCGTAGCACTGGATGATGTTTAGCTTGATGTCTTTCTTCTTGGTGATGAATTTGGCTGTGATGATGCGGGAGTTGACAGGTTCCCAGCCGATGAGTGCCCGCTGTGCCTCCGGTGCCAGCATCAGGGCCACGCCCTCAGTGTGGGGGGCTCCATCCTCTGTGTGTCCCGAGTACAGCAATTGCTCTCCCGATGAAAATCTCAGCTGTCCTGTCTGTAGCCACCTTGTCTCACTCAGTCCCAGTACACCTATCTTGTAGTTCTTCATCTCTCTTGCTACTTGTATGGTCCTTCCTACTTCATACATAGTCCTGATGTTCCATGTGGCTACTCTCGTCGTTGTCCTGGGTGTTAGAAGGGGGGTCGGCCTTGCAGCTTCCTTTCGGCTTTCACTGCAATGCGTCATAGGTCTCCGGGATGGAGACCCTTCCTTGCCCAGGTGAATGTTTTGGTTTGTTGCTGTCGATGCTTCTGTAACATTGTTTTTTTTACAGGTAGGGCTGTTAACCCTACGCAAACCCGTTTAGCCTCTTGGAGAGGTGGTCCACATTCGTCTGACCTCTACCCTTCGACCTGTCCAGCTTGGGTGACCCTGCCAGGAGCACGTGCTCCCGCTGGCGTAGCTCTCTGGGTCATTGAGGTACACAAGCCACTACCCCACAACAAGGGTTGGACCATGTAGAGGTTTTCCACCACATACGGGTGACACCAAAGACGGGGCAACGATGAACAGTACTGACTCGGTCACGGCTGCTGTGATGACCACTGCACGGACGGATGACCACTGCACGGAGATGTGCACAGCAGCGTGGACGGACCCCGACAGGAAGTGGGGGCAGTTTTTCGGCACGGTTTTTGGACACTGTGTGAACTCTGCAACTGTGACAGAGTTGACTGTGCTTGCACGGTCGACTCTGTAAAAAATTTTCACACTACGGAAAGCTTTTTGTTGGGAGCTTAGATCGTTAAGGAAGCATCGCTGCACCCATCCCAAACAGTTGAGTCATAGTCAAAGTGCGGTTGAATATGGGCAGCGTAAAAGATGGGGAGATCAGCAAAATATCTCAGCTTGGATAGCAACAGCATGGTTCAAAATGGTTTTACAAACATCATTAACATGTGCATTCCATTTAAGTCAGTTGACTCCTGAAAGTCGATGTACTTGGGTTTGTTTGTTTTTTTGTTGTTTTTTTTTTTTGGAACCCACGGAGGACTCGGAAGCTGGGACAATTTTTATTATGCATGATGATGGAGATGAGGATGATAGTAAGATGATGCT
The DNA here is from genome assembly GCA_018292915.2 of Batillaria attramentaria. NCBI lineage: Eukaryota > Metazoa > Mollusca > Gastropoda > Batillariidae > Batillaria > Batillaria attramentaria. Next base: position 635,457 of record JACVVK020000179.1, on the reverse strand, counting down.
ATGGGGGTCCATGTGGTTTGGGACTGCGGGACAGGGCCGCATTCCACGCTTCCTGTCATAAATATCCCGGCATTAACCAGGTCCGGGAACTACGGCACCTGCGATGCCGGCCGTGTAATCATCCACATCATAAGACGTGCCATACTAAGGGAAGCACCCCCAAAGTCGCACCCGTGAAGTGGGTGAAACTCGGCTGTGTGGCAACAGCCTCCCCATTGGGCCCATAGCACACCCACTCTGGGTAGGAGCCGACCTAGGTAGGAAAAATCCCGCTTGCCTCGGCTGGGATTCGAACCCGAGTCTCCCGGTCCATGATCCGAAGTGCTAACCACTACACTACGGGGGCCGGTGATGTACTTGTTTTATAGTCTGATCGTTTAAAGCAAGTTTCAGAGAGGGCTGTTTGAGCTGATGCTTCTGCCTGGTGATCAACATGCATTCAGTCTTTGAGGGGTTGGTGATCATAACTGACGTTACATTTACACCATTCAGCCACATTATGCAAACTTTGTTGAAGGGCGACATTTACATTGGAGACATGGGTTGCTGAAACATCTAATGTGGCATCGTCGGCAAACAATGAGCATGAGTTCTGGATGAGTCATATGTAAGGGAAGGTCATTAATAAAGACAGAAAATAACAATGGACCAAGTATAAACCCTGAGGTACGTGGTGAACACTATAACCTTCCGATGAGCTTCTTCCATTAACTGAAACATACTGGCTTCTTTTTTTGAAATACAACCCTAAGTAAGCGACAGAGCGTGGGTGTATGTGGTATGCGGAAAGTTTCTCAAGTATAAGGTTGTGCTTGACTAAACTTGATCAAACCCTTTGACAAAGTCCAGAAAAACGCCACCAGTCATTTGCGACTTGTTGCTGGCAGTAAGCCATGTTTTGGTGGGATGAGCTCACGCTGTGTGACACGAGTGATTTTCAGTGTCTGAACCCTGATTGCAATGGGTAGAGTAAGTTACTGTTTTCTACAGAAAGATGTCGGTGCTTGTGAGTGAACGTGTGAATCAGTTTAGAAGGTGGGGATAAAAGTGAGATTGGTCTAAATTTGCTAGGATCTGTTTGATCTTTTGATCTGGGCAGCGGGATAACTTTCGCCGTGTTTGGGTTGTTCGGAAAAGTGCTCTGTTCAATACTGAGGTCATCATAAATACAAGCTAAGGAATAGATGATATATATGGGATGGCTATCTTTCAACAGAAGCCGGCTGCTGATGCGGCCATCATGGCCTAAAAAACGCATGTTACTCTTGGATTTGCCAACGTGCAAGAAAGACGTCAAAGGAATGTCGAAGTGTCCCGGGATAACTTGGTCCCTGCAGTTTTTCAGAAATTTGGGGTAGCCGGGCCCTGACAGAGAGATAGACAGAGCCTGAGAAAGAGAGTCAGGCAGACAAAAACACAGATATGAACAGTTACAAACAGAGAGAGAGAGAGAGAGGTGGGTGGGGGTTTAGGGGTTTCAGAAAAGTCCTTTTCCACCACATACGGGTGACACCAAAGACGGGGCAACGATGAACAAGATGGCCACCAGCCCAATATGTTGTTTCCATTCAATGACCTGCTGTAGTCACAGTCGTAGTCGTTGTGTCATATATGCAGCCCGCGCGCACACGAACGCAAGCTCTCTGACATCAAGCATGCTGACATAAAGAAAGTACTGGAAACTCTTTCCGTGCCTCTATGCACTTGCAAAACCCCAAACATATGAGGTCGTGTGAGCTCGCCTAGCTGGTTGACGTCACAAACTTTTCGGCGTATGCGAGGTTCTACACGGGTGAATGAATTCTTGTAATAAAGTCGTTCCCCTTTGACAGAGTTACTTCCCGCAGACCTGACTGACAGATGATTGCTTACTGGTATCGGAGAAGAGACCCTCTCTCTCTCGGTTTAGACGCGCGCTTGCGCGCGCACGCACGCACGCACGCACGCACGCACGCACGCACGCACGCACGCACGCACGCACGCACGCACGCACGCACGCACGCACGCACGCAGTATGCTTCTGAGTGTGAGTCAGTGGCAAAAACGCAACCCACTGAAATTCCCGCTTTCCACATGTCAAGTTGTAGAGATCGCGAAACGATGCTGCATTTCGATGCAAAATAATTTCTAGACCATCCCAAAACATGCTGGTGCAGTAACGTCAGTAGATTACGTCACCTTGGAAAGATTTCGAACCTTCCAGTAAGTTGAGGAATGTTCTAGACTGATCTGACCTGTTCAGTACGTAAGCAGCCCTGCACAGCGTTCTGGATTCTTCTTCTTTCATGAATTTGTTCTCCGTGCATATTCTGTTCATAAAGTATTGGAGTTGTATTCTGTTGTATACGGTGTCTTCTCTGCGATTGCACGAAGATGGCGACATAGCAGAAGTAAAATACACCACGTCTCCAAACAGAGGAATTCGGAAAGAAAGTGGCGAGACACCCCCAAGAAAAAAAAACAGCATCACGTCAATCAAACATGACGCACTTACTTTACGTCAGTGCGCGTGCGTCTCTTCTTCGATGTTTGTGAGGCGTGTGGCTTGTAGAGGAAATGTGCTGTGAGTACAAATTTTCGAGTCAACTGACGATAACGGCTGCAGTGAATTTTTCTAATTTTTTTGTATATTTTTTATGGCACCCCAGGCTCATTATCTATGTATAGTGGGAGCGATTTTGAGATCTAAAGTGTGTTCACCAGCACTTTCATCAGGTACGGCTTACGCCAAAAGTATAAAAGTGACAACCTCCAAAATTCACTGAGTTGAGAGTCCGTATTCATGCTATGTCCAAAAAATGGAGTGGTTTAGGTAAACGCCAGAAAGCCACTTTTTCTGAAAAGGGAGATAACTCGCAAATCATGTGTGCAATCGTACCTGGATCGGGCCTTCTATTCAACAATCTTGATTCATTTAGAAACCCCAAATTTGAAATCGATCGGTTCAGTATTTTCGGAGATTCAGGCATCTGAACTGGGTTCACATGCCATGTCAACTCAGGCTCGGTTTACATGAAAACTATAAGAGCGACCATTTTCTAGTAGTGACTCTGTTCAGAGTCCGTATTCAAGCTATCTACTGCCAAAAAATTGAGAGATTTAAATAAATATTACGCCTGTAAACGAAAGACAACCAACTTGTCTCAAAAGGGCGATAACTCCCAAATCACTTAAGCAATCATCACACGCTTGGTTGCTCTAATGTAACATTTTGATATATTTGGATACCCCAAATTTGAAGCCATTCGGTTAAGTATTTTCGAAGAAACGGGCCTGGACACAATTCACACACACACAGCCGCACGCACGCGCACACACACACACACACACACACACACATCCGCACCGGCAGACGGCACTCACTGACGAGGAGAAGCGCGTTCGGCGCACCATACATGTCAGCATCGATGCCGACGCACGTTTTCTTACGTCATTGTCAGAGTTACACTTGCAAAATCGTCACGGTCTCTGCGGGAGATCGGCAGCCTGGTGACGTGCGTTTGTACCACAGATGCTTGCCTATGAACGTGGAAAATTTAGAAACGGAAACGGTAATGACTGCGAAGTGGTTACAAGTTAAGCAAATAAAATTTAGCCCGTCCCATGATGTTGTTTCCATTACTAAAAACCAGCACAAATATTTGGCCCCAGCCGGGATGTGACGAACTGAACGCACGACCCGAGCATTAGAAGTCCAACGCTCTACCATTCGGCCACCCCGGCTCCCCGAGAGAGAGAGAGAGAGAGAGAGAGAACGTAGCTCTACCAACGCCAGTGTAGCACAATCACGATGACTCTAAACCCAGACTGACCATGTGTGAAGGCATAGGCGTGGAGGGGAACCGTTATCAGGCGGATCACCCTGAACACAGGGTATTCAAGCTGGTACAAATCCCATACGGACTTAAAGAGTTTTTTAACGTGAAGGACAACCGTCTCGTCTTGTAGGGCCTGTGCACCAATAACCAGCACCACACCGGCAACGGTGAGAAAGACTCGCTTCGGCCACGTCTTTCGAGCAGTGGACTTCGGAGTCGTGCTGGGAGACACCTCAGTTTTGGACCCCAAAGGTTGTTTTACATCGGCGGACAATGCTCGATGGACGCATTCTTCGATCTCTGTGTCGCTGAGACCCCATTCTTTACCCAGCCTCCTCAGCTCGGAGACATTTTTGCGAAAACATGCCAGAGTTTCCGCGACTTCCCTCTCCATTTTGCAAAGATGTCCGCCTCAGTTGTCTGCTCTTGAGTCTTATTCCGTTCTCGCTGGCACAGAGGTACTGTAAAGCGGAAACCTGCAGACAACTCGGCGATGCACACTGTCCGACAGGCCCATGGCGCAAGAGACTCTGCCTCTGCTGAGTACCACGAACTGAAAAACTAGTGTGCATCGGTGTTTCCTAGACTGGAGACTGCCCCCTTATATTTAACAAGGCCTTAACTTGACTATATGCAGTTGGAGTGAGTTTGTTTTGCGGTCCGCAGCGGCTATCCGAGGCTTCTAAGCTTGTCAGTTATAGTTTTTTGGTATTTCAGTCTAGCGCCGACAAGATTGACTGAACTATGATCGAACACAAACACACACACATAAACACACGCGCGGGCGCGCACACACACACACACACACAACGTCACACACACACACAACGCCCACACACACACACACACACACACACTGACACACACACACATGCACGCGCTCGCGCGGCAAGCATAATTATACACAAAATCATGATATCAGTTATGACGTACATACTCCTCGGACTAGCGCAGGTGTATCATTGTTTGTGTAAATTGCCGCGTGTGCGTGACAGGATTTGTTGGTAAGAAGTGAACTTTGGTGTATGCAGTGGGCAAGACGGATTGGTTGTAAATCATTTATGCTGTTTCTCGGTGATGCCAGGTGGTTGAAGAGACTTTTCCTGAATGATGATTGCGATCCATTAATTGCTAGTAATGCCTAGAGGGTGATTGTTCCAGACAGAGGCACCGGGGAAGGCCGAGAGACTTGTTTTACTGGAAGAAGTTATAGGCATACAAAGACCATTTTCAAACTTGCCGTTGCTACACTGTGACTACCGAAAAAAAATAAATTCAAAACTGAGAAGAATATGAAGAGAAGGAGAAATTACATAAGAACAGGAAATCAACTCCTGACTCCCAACTGACTCAGATGGTTCCAGATAAGATTAGTTCACCGCTTATTGCCTACTAAAAGATTTCTAAATCTGCGAAAGCTGACAGAGTCAGCAGAATGTACTTTTTGCCAGTATGAAGAGGAAACCATTACCCACCTGTTCTGGGATTGTCATTATGTACAAAGCTTTTGGGCAAAGTTCACTAACTGGCTTAAAGATAACTGTCCTAACTGTTCAGCATTGACGTTATCCAAGACACTAGTTATTTTTGGTATTGCAAAAAATTTCCATACTGATTCAGTTGTTGATTTGTTAATATTGGTTGCAATTTTTTTTTATTTACAAGTGTAGACTAAAAGAGTTCCGGCCGGATTTTACAGCCTTTACAAAGCTAGTCCGCTATTGGTATACTATAGAAAGATATCAGATATGGTGTTGCTGGGCAATATTCTAAGTTTTGTAGAATTTGGCTTCCATATGAGGCATTAATCCAATGAAACCTCATCTTATCTGTGGTGCATGGCACCTTAAGGTGCGGATTTCTCTCTCTCTCTCCTGTTATGTGCGTAGTTGCAAGCCAGCAAGCTATGTGTAATGGGCATGAATGAGTAATGATAGAAACTTGTATATGTGCTGTATATGTGTATGTGTACCAAAGACCTTGCCAGTGGAATCAGATGTGTACTATGCCGGATATCAAATTTTTTCTTTGTTTTTTTTCCTCCTGTTTGTGTGTATGTATATATATTATATATATATATATATATATATATATATATATATATATATATATATATATATGAAAAATGTCCAAAAAAAAGAAAAGAACAGGAAAACACACACACATAAACACGCGCGCGCGCACACACACACACACACACACATGCACGCGCTCGCGCGGCAAGCATAATTATACACAAAATCATGATATCAGTTATGACGTACTGTACATACTCTTGGGACTAGCGCAGGTGTATCATTGTTTATGTAAATTGCGTGACAGGATTTGTTGGTAAGAAGTGAACTTTGGTGTATGGGCAAGACGGATTGGTTGTAAATCATTTATGCTGTTTCTCAGTGATGCCAGGTGGTTGAAGAGACGCCCCCTGAATGATGATTGCGATCCATTAATTGCTAGTAATGCCTAGAGGGAGATTGTTCCAAACAGAGGCACCGGGGAAGGCCGAGAGACTTGTTTTAAAAATATCACGCTATCCTCGTAGGTGGCAGTATAAAGCGCGTGCGTTGATAAGGGATAGCGTGGATCAGACGAGGTAAAGAGGCTGCTGATGTACTGTGGCAGAACGCTTGTGCGGATTTTGAACATGAACATACATGTACCTTTGTTTAGGTTATGATGTTTCGAAAGAGACAGCATTTCTAGCTTTTGGGGTTTCTGGTCAGTTGTTAGTGTGGGGTCGGGAAGGATCAATTTCAGTTTGCTGCTCCGTCTCCTGTGTAAGGAGTTTAGTCTCTTCAAATGGACATCACTGCATCCGTCCCAGATTATAGTCAATGTACTTACTTACTTAGGCCCCTGGCTCCACCTGGAGCATAGGCCATCGACAACCCTTCGCCATCGCTCTCTGTTCTGGACTATTCTTGCCACTCCAGTCCAGTTGGTCCCCTGCTTGCATAGCTCTGCCTCAGTGTCCCGCCTCCAGCTGTTGCGAGGCCGGCCTCTCTTCCTTTTCCCCTGCGGGTTCCATGTCAGGGCCTGGCGTATGGTGCTGGATGCTGGCTTCCTGAGGGTGTGTCCAATCCAGCCCCACTTCCTCCGCAGGATCTGCTTGGCCACTGGTTCCTGCCCCGCTCGCTCCCACAGCTCTTCGTTCCGGATCTTCTCTGGCCATCGGATGTTGAAGATGCGCCTCAGACAGGTGTTGAGAAATGTCTGGATCTTCTGCTGCATCGTCTTCGTTGTCCTCCATGTTTCGCATCCGTAGAGCAGAACTGACTTCACGTTGGAGTTGAAGATGCGAAGTTTGGTTCTTATGCTGACAACTTTGGATGCCCAGACGTTCTTCAGCATTACCATTGCTGCTCTTGCCTTGCCGATTCTGGCTGTGACGTCTCGGTCTGTACCTCCCTGTCCATCAACCACACTCCCCAGGTAGACATAAGACTCCACCGCCCTGATGGGCTCTCCACCAACTGTGACTGGTGTGTTGGCAGTGGTGTTGGTCTTCATCAGCTCGGTTTTCTTCCTGTTGATCTTGAGCCCTGTTCCGGCTGATGTGGCTTCCAGGCACGTAGTCTTGTCCTGCATCTGGCTGTGGCTGTGAGACAGGAGCGCCAGGTCGTCCGCGAAGTCGAGGTCATCCAGCTGCGTCCAGAGTGTCCACTGTATCCCGTTTTTCCTGCCTGCTGTAGTGGTCTTCATGATCCCGTCGATGACCAGGAGGAAGAGAAACGGGGGCAACAGGCATCCCTGGCGGACTCCGGTCTTCACCTCGAAGCTTTCTGACAACTGACCGGCAAGGGCAATCCTGCAGCTCATGTCTTGGTAGGTGCACCGGATCAGGGAGATGATCTTCCCGGGAACTCCATAGTGCCTTAGCAGCTTCCACAGCGCCTCTCTGTCTACACTGTCGAAAGCCTTCTCATAGTCTATGAAGTTGATGTAGAGGGGGGAGTTCCACTCCAGTGACTGCTCAACAATGATGCGTAGGCTGGCGATCTGGTCAGCGCAGGACCTGTTCCTGCAAAAGCCCGCCTGCTGGTCTCGGAGCATGGGGTCGACTGCCTCTCTCATCCTCTCCAGTAGAATTCTGTTGAGAACCTTGCCTGGCACTGACAGGAGCATGATCCCTCGGTAGTTGCTGCAGTCCCTGAGGTCCCCTTTCTTTGGCAGCTTGATGACGATCCCTTCTTTCCACTGGGCTGGCACCTCTTCCTTCTCCCAGATCTTGCTGAATAGGCTGTGCAGCATGTTGACGGCTGTCTCTGTGTCTGCTTTGATGTCTTCTGCTGGTATCTCGTCCGGCCCTGCAGCTTTCCCATTTCTCAGTGTCATGATGGCTTTCCTGATCTCCGCCTTACAGGGCTTGTCACAGTTGATGGGTAGTTCTGTCTCTGCTGGTGGGATGTCTGGTGGTGTTTCAGGGATTGGGCGATTTAACAGCTCCCTGAAGTGTTCTGCCCATCGCTTCAGCTGTTCCTCAGTTGTTGTCAGTGGGTGCCCGTTCTTGTCCTTCACTGGTTTGGAATAGTCAATGTGGGTTTTAATATTGGCGGTATAAAACAATTTTCGAGAATCGCTGTCAATAAGAGAGAGAGAGAGTGGGTGGGTGTTTAGGGGTTTAACGTCCTTTTCCACCACATAGGGTGATATCAAAGACGGGGCAACGATGAAAAAGCCAGCACAATATTTGGCCCCAGCCGGGATCGAACTCACGACCCGAGCATGAGATGTCCAACACTCTACCATTCGACCACCCCGGCTCCCCGAGAGAGAGAGAGAAAGAGGGGTGATGATGATGATGATGAAATGGGTTTTGTTGTTGTTGTTGTTTGCTCTTTTTTTTTTCAAAACCTGTCTTACAAGTTGTCCTGCAACTACCACTACTGGAATAACTTGAGAACTTTCGTGGATTCGGTTTGCCCTTTTGGTCCTCGGTGGCTCAGAGGCCCGGTACCATACTGGGTAAACTGTAATGCTTCAGGTTCGTACTCTGGGCTACCCATATTATATACCAGGCGGATGACTTCTGTTCACAACGCACATCATTTGTGATGGCCTGTATAATATGATTGTATCAACACAGGACTACTGTACACTAGTCCAGGCAATCACCTCCTTTGCTCTCGAGGATCAGTTTTTAAGTCGGGTTTGCCTGAGCTAGACTACAGTTAATCGTTTGCTTTTCAAGCACATATTTCATCAAACAGCACTTATCAATACACTAACCTTGAATGAAATGTTTTGCTTGTGCTTGTATTAAAGTTCATCGATTGCATCAGTACTCAAACGCATTTATGGCATGATTTTTATGCATCATTGGTTACATTATTCATTCTATGTTTTGAATGTCATGCATCTCTGTTTCGTCACATTTGCTTTTGAAAAAGCATGTTACAAGTAACATTTAAAACTGTTGATGATGTTTCTAGAACAGAACCATGGAAATTAAAACCAAAGTGCAGTATAAAATTTGCATATTTGTCTTTATTTCAAGTTCTCAATTACAGTCAGAGAGAAAGCAAACAAGCCACCACCACCAATGAAAAACCTACAACTTTCTGTCAGTTCAATGTTAAACTGAAGGAAACACAACTGCTGATAAAAGCAACTGCAGTGCGGGCGGAGGGCACCAAAAACAAATTGCCCAAATTGGGATAAAGATTTTTTAAATTGAACTGAAGTGAATCACCAAAACAGCAGTTTTTTTCTGCACTGAATCGTAGGGTAATTCGTAAAGTGAAAGATGCTCATTTTCAGATTAGGTTTTCAAAGTTTGTCAATAAAGGAAACATTAACAGGTTCACAGATGTTGCTGTGCTGCAAGTGGTGTTCATATCAAAGACTGGAAGACCAAGGAGTCAGAATGAAACTGATTGACTGGCAAATACATAATGAGACAAAATTAATATATCACTGTTCTGGACTGTGATGATCTCTGAAGCTTGTCTGCTTCATAAAGGATCGAACTGGCTCAAGAAGGCAATACTGATGTCATCCCCAGCAGGAAACACTTCAGCATGATACAGTTCACAGTTGTAGGTTACTGCAACACAAATGGATATATGTAAGACAATATAAGTATGCACATAATTATCATGCATACAAATGAGTATCAGTATCAGTATTTATTAAAGCAAATACAAAATTAATTAATTTAATACATTAATTAAATCAAAATGGAGTATGTACTTCACGGTGGGGTCTGCAAATCTCAGCCGACAGATTTTTATTGAAACAGATGAACAGACCAGTTGTAAAAGGTGCAATAAACAAAACACTCACTAGCAAGACTTTTTTTCAGCATGTATGACCTCATTAGCCTGCTCACAGACCCATGTCCTTTCATTTGTGCGCCAAAGCACAGTGGACAACATTTACGACCTACACATTTACGGTCCTGTAATTCTACGGTCAGCCAGGACATTTGTCCCATTTACAGTGTTCCTTACAGCTTTCAAAACTGAGGGTCACTATGACCATCTCTGTCAAATTCAAAGGATCATTTTGTAAAATCAGTGAAGTACAGCCTCAAAATCTCTGTGTCAGATTCTGAAATCTCAGTCTGCGTAAACGATACACCTATGTGCATAATAAGGAACACTTGACTTACAGTTCCCATGAATATGAAGACTTGCACACACACACAAACATGCACACATAATCACACAAATTACACAAGCACTTACACAGATCGCCAGCCTGCAAGGTAATACTGACAGGGTTGCAGATGTCAGAGCACTCTGCCGTTGGCGTCAGAACCAAACGCCTTTTTCCCCACCCCTGTATGTACCAGCTGAAATCCCCGAAAGAGCTTGAACGCTGCCAGAAACAGGTACAGGTCTGACGTTCATACCTCAGTCAGGAGAGTATTACACAATTTTAGAACGAATACGAAGAGTGTGTGTTAAATGTGTGACATCTTGTCCATGTTCCCAAAACTGTAAAGCGGGCTACTAACTACGAGCTGCGAGGAAAATACATATGCCTGAATCACAGCCATTGCGCTTAGTTCATCTACTAACTACAAACTGAAGGGCGGCAGATGTGCTGATCTCACCATCTTTGGTGAAACTAGCAAGTTACCGCAACACAGTAAAAACAATGGAATTACAGTAATTTTAGCTTTTCTTTCTTTCTTTCTTTCTTTTTTCAACTCTGGCAATAAAAGTAAGCTTTTCACTGACTACCTGATGTTAAGATGTTTAGACTCACAGATCGTTCTGAGCAATTTTGATGGTGTCAAGCATCATACCAGGACACATGCACAAATACATGTCCATTCACAGACAGGCTTGCATTCAGCTGATGGAAGCCAAAATGCAGTTGGCGGTGACAGTGTTCAATGTATGCGACACTCAACTTTCTCTTCTACGGGCTTCTGTACACATGTACGCAATGTGAGATGACCCCCATTGCACCCAGATGTGAGTGATTTGAGAGTGCCAGCATGTCTTCTGTAACCCAACGGCCAGACCCATTTATCGAATGGGATGAGTGGTGGGGATGGGGGTCGGGCAAGTTCAATGCAGCACAAGACGAAGGCTTTCACTGGCTACTGGGTCAGTGTTCGTCTTAGGAAGACGGAGTATATGCCTGGAGCATACAAAATGTAATGTGTGTAACAGTGCATGTCATGTCCTGCAGCCAGGAAGATGTTTGTTTACATTTTTTGTGCCAAATGCATTTTTACCAACTCTGTGCTTTACCTATTGCAAGATGCACCCCTGTACTTAATTATCATTAGTATACCAACACGTGACTTTTCTACTGCAAAACGCAAAACACCAATACGACCCCCTGTACTTATCATTAGTATAGACTATTTTGATAACTTACAAACTGTTCCAAAGAGAAAATGTGTCATCTGGAGCCTAGCAGTCTTAGAACTAGTGCCTTTAACTAAGTCGCCATGTTGTCTAACATCTCACCAGAGTGAAGCTGTCAGCAGCAGGTCCATCCACATAGACGTTTTTTGTTAAAGGTACTTCTTTGTCACCAAGAATTGCAGGACGAGGGAAAACCTTGCGCATCAGCTGACTGGTGGACGTCAGTTTGGAAATCCTGCAAACAATGCAAACAAAACTGTAGTACTGTATAAATGTAGGAAAGTTATTTTGGGGGATTTTTTTCTACCGAGTGTCCACATGCATACACTAAGAAAGTACATGTATATATATAACAATCAAACAATAAATGAAATACACACCAGTGAAAGAAGAAATGTGGATGGGCCATCAGTTTTTCCTCAATGCCAGGTTCCATCAGATCCTTCACTTGGGACAACCATTCAAGGTTAGTTTTGATTCCCGGCATCGGTCTCCAAGCAAGTTGCACAGGGGAGAGAATCTCCTGCATCTTCTTCATACTCACAATGGAACCTTGTCCCTAAATGGAAAAAATTAAGAAGAAAAAAATAATGCCCCATGATAAAGTGTTTTAAGCAAAGATTCTTGGAAAGCTGAGTGCTTTATTGTCAATGGCAGCATTGCAGTGAATCTTATCTGTATGTCAGCAGTAAACGTCTGGGAAGCATGGATTAAGAAGAAGATGGTTTCTGTGTGTGTGTGTGTGTGTGTGTGTGTGTGTGTGTGAGAGAGAGAGAGAGAGAGAGAGTGAGAGAGAATGATGAAACTTTGTTACTGAAGCATTGAGGCCTGGGTTACAGGTTCACTAAAACCTATCAGACAACCTGTCATTGCAAAAACTTAACCCTGGTCTTAGTGAGAATGGAATATTCCAGACTATCTCTTTGGCTTTTTCAGTACAAGACAAATCAATTCAGCAAGACCGGGATTAAGAGAGAGAGAGACAGAGAATCATTTTGCTGGGATACAAGGTCACTTGATGAAACATTTAGACAGTTCCAACTGACAACAGAGAAGGATGCTTTAAAAAATATCAATCATTCAGATGCTTTGATAACAGCTCTGATCAGTGAAAAAAATGAAGATCAAGACTTGAGTTTTCTGCACAACAAACAGGCAAAAGCTTTCTGAAACTGAAAGAGCACAACACACCAAGCATCCTTCTCTCATACATGGTATTCATCCTTTGAATCTGTAGCCCATGTACTTCTATACACCATACTGGATACAAAGATGTACAGAAAATAACTTCTCAACCTGTAAGCATCTTTACCTTAAACAACAAGGGTTCCATGAAAGCAATGGGAGGTGGCGTGCCATTCTCAAGACTTTCACTGGTGAATTCAGTCACCTGTTCCACAGAACGACAGCTCTCACAGAAGTCAGGCCCTCTGTCTCCTCCAGAGAAGAATGGATTGTCAATAAGACACTCCTCCATGTATTTATCTGAAAGAAAAACACAAATACGGGTATTTCCAACTATCATGAGAGAATTTAACAAAAGTAAGACCCAGTCAGCTGTTTCGAGTGAAATAAGATGATTTTTTTTTCACTATTCCTTATCATCAGAAGAAGTAGGACATTCGAACTCGAAGATTTGCTTAAATTCACATACAGTACATGTCTACAGACACATCATTCCAGCACTTACTGGGTGTTGCATGTGTGCTGCAAGAAACTGTGCCTGGGCTTTACTGATGATTCAGACCAAAATACCGGTAAGTAAATACATAGTATGGAGAACATGCAAAGTAACTTTCTTCTTCTATGCAAGTCCTACAAATATGCCCCAAATTTATTAGCCATGCTTATGAAATTTCTGCTCACAAGAACACCAGCCCTGCTCTCCACCCTTACATATGCACACTGTGGTTCAATTTACCCGAGTAGCATCAGGTGTGTGTGTGTGTGTGTGTGTGTGTGTGTGTGTGTGTGTGTGTGTGAGAGAGAGAGAGAGAGAGAGAGAGAGAGAATCTTTATTCGTCAACGGTAGAAGTTTTGACCACAAAGATCAGTTTTCTAACTTGCCACTGCTACAACTACTACCCCCTCCCCCCTTGGAAAAACAAAACAAAACCCAAAACAAGCAAACAAACATACAAACTAAATATTATTCATAAAAAGTAAAAAGAAAATACCCTCCCTACACCTACAAACACACACATGCCCGCACAAGCGGAAGGTCATTAATAAAGACAGAAAATAACAATGGACCAAGTATAGATCCTGTGGTACGTGGTGAACACTATAACCTTCCGAGGAGCTTCTACCATTAATTGAAACATATTGGCTTCTTTTTTCAAAATACAACCCGAAGTAAGCGACAGAGCATTGGTGAATGTGGTGTATGTGGAATGCGGAAAGTTTCTCAAGTGTAAGGTTGTGCTTGACCAAATCAAACCCTTTGGCAAAGTCCAGAAAAACACCACCAGTCATTTGCGACTTGTTGCTGGCAGTAAGCCATGTGTTGGTGAGATGAGCTCACGCTGTGTGACACGAGTGAGTTTGTCTGAACCCTGATTGCAATGGGCAGATTAAGTTATTGTTTTCTAGATAAAGATGTTGGTGCTTGTGAACCTGTCGTTCGATCAGTTTAGAAAGTAGGGATAAAAGTGAGATCGGTCTAAATTTGTTAGGATCTGTTTGATTTGGGCAGCGGGATAACTTTTGCCGTGTTTAGGTTGTAGGGAAAAATGCTCTGTTGTTACAAATAAAAGTTAAATAATCGATGATATATATGGGATGGCTGGCTAACTCTACAGTAAACAAAAGCTGTTGATGCGGATGCCATCATGGCCTAAAAACGTTTGTTTTGCATGTTACTCTTGGATATGCGAACGTCCAAGAAAGACGTCAAAAGAATGTAGAAGCATCCCGGGATAACTTGGTCCCTGCAAAATGACAGCAGTTTTTCAGAAATTTGGGGTAAACTTAGGCCCTGACAGCCGAGAGGGAGACAGAGCGAGAGAGAGGGCCTCGGAGTGAGAGAGAGACAGACAGACAAAAACACTGATATGAACAATTACAAACAGAGAGAGGGAGAGAGAGAGTGTAGCTCTACCAACGCCAGTGCAGCACATGATGACTCAAAGCCCGGACTTACCATATGTGAAGGGATAGGCGTGGAGAGGAACCGCTATCAGGCGGATCACCCTGAACACAGGGTACATTAGGGGCGACAACAGTTGTTCAGCGTGAACAGCAACCCTCTCGTTTTGTAGGGCCAGTGCACCAATACAGCCCAGAACCAGCACCACACCGGCAACGGTGAGAAAGACTCGTAGTTTCGGCCACGTCTTTCGGGCAGTGAACTTCAGAGTCGTGCTGGGAGACACCTCAGTTTTGGACCCCAATTGTTGTTTTACGTCAGCGGACATTGCTCGATGGACGCATTCTTCGATCTCTGTGTCGCTGAGACCCCATTCTTTCCCCAGCTTCTTCAGCTCGGAGACATTTTTGCGAAAATATGCCAGAGTTTCCGCGACTTCCCTCTCCATTTTGCAAAGATGTCCGCCACAGTTGTCTGCTCTTGAGGCTAATTCCGTTCTCGCTGGCACAGAGGTACCGTAAAGCGGGAACCTGCAGACAACTCGATAGCACAGGGGTACCACTGTCCGACAGGTCCATCGTGCAAGCGACTCTGCCGCTGGTACCACGAACTGAAAAAAAACTAGTGTGCATTGGTGTTTGTTAGATTGGATACTGTCCCCTTAACAAGGCCTTAATATTTGGAGTGAGTTTGTTTTGTCCGCAGCTATCTTCTAAACTTGTTATATAGTCCGGCTTTTCAGTGGTATTTCTAGCGGCGCTGTCATGATTGACTGAAAACTACGGCAAGGGCACGTCCGAGGAAGTTTAGAAAATTATCATTAAAATGGCGCAGTCTGAGGGATTTGAGAAACACACACACACACCGGGCACACACACACACACACACACTGACACACACACACACACCTCATTTTACCCTCATTCAAAGACAGTGGATATGCTTCATTTAAATTTTCAACACTGAATTAATTTTCATTATATTTGTTTGTACTGGCAAGACGGTTAGGTACACCAGGACTGAAACTATGAAACTATTAACTAACTGAAACCGGCGTCTACGGAACTTTGAATTGTTAGTTAGTTTAGTTTAATCCTCTTTATTCCCTGGGGAACATAGGGCTGCAACCACACTCCGCCAGCGCACTCGGTTCTGGGACGCCCTCTTTAGTTCGGCCCACGTCGTTCCGGCGGCCTTGGCTTCAGCGTCCGTACTCCTCCGCCAGGTCTGCTTCGGTCGGCCCACTTTGCGCTTTCCCTGGGGGTTCCAATGAAGGGACTGCCTGGTGACATTTGATGTTGACTTTCGCAGAGTGTGTCCGATCCATCCCCATTTCCTTTTCTTGATCTCCTGCTCGATGGGGACCTGTCTTGTTCGCTCCCAGAGGTCTTGGTTGGTGATCACCAGTGGGTATTTGATGTTGAGAATGTTGCGGAGGCATCTGTTGATGAAGGTTTGCAGCCTGTGGGAGCCTGTCTTGGTGGTGCGCCATGTCTCCGAGCCATAGAGTAGGACCGACTTCACATTTGAGTTGAAGATCCGGATCTTGTTTCGCAGGGATAGGGCTGTGGATCTCCAGATGGGGCGCAGAGTGCGAAAGGCATGTCTGGCTTTGTTGGTGCGGCTCTTGATGTCCTCGTCCGTTCCTCCATCTTTGCTGACAACGCTGCCGAGGTAGATGAACTTGTCCACCTCTTTGATGTCTTCCTGGTGCAGCTGGATGGGGTCGTGCTGTTTGTGGTTGACTCTCATGACTTCGGTCTTGCTGATGTTGATCTTGAGGCCGGTCTTCTCAGCTTCTTCGGCGACTCTGTTCAGCTTCTCCTGCGCATCTTGTTGTTTGTGGGAGAGGAGGGCGATGTCACCCGCGAAATCCAGGTCCTCGAGCTGTTTGCTGAAGGTCCACTGGATCCCTGTCCTCTTGCCGTCGGTGGCTTGCCTCATGACCCAGTCGACCACCATCAGGAAGATTGTGGGTGAGAGGATGCAGCCTTGACGAACGCCGGTCCGTACTGTGAATGGTTCTGTCAGTTTCCCATCGTGGATTACCTGGCAGGTGGCATCTTCGTACAGCTGTCGGATGATGTTGACAAACTTTGGTGGAAAACCGTAGTGAGACATCAGCTTCCAGATGACCTCCCTGTCAACACTGTCAAACGCCTTCTGGAAGTCAACGAAGGTGCTGTACAGGGGGGTCTGCCACTCCAGGGACTGCTCGATGATGATCCTCATCGTGGCTATGTGATCAGTGCAGGATCGGTCGTTGCGGAATCCTGCCTGTTCCTCCCGGAGTGTCTTGTCCAGCGCGGTCTTCAGCCTCTCCAGGATGATCCTGGTGAGAACCTTCCCTGGTATGGACAGGAGCATGGTGCCTCGCCAGTTGCTACAGGACGAGAGGTCCCCTTTCTTTGGCAGCTTTACCAGGTGTCCCTTCTTCCAGTCTTGTGGCACGCTCTCGCTCTCCCAGATCTTCCTCAGGAGCGGGTGCAGCATGTCGGTGGAGGTCTGGATGTCGGCCTTGAGGGCTTCTGGTGGTATGCCGTCGGGGCCTGCTGCTTTGCCAGACTTGAGGGACTTGATGGCTTTGATGATCTCTGTCTTGGTAGGGGGGTTGGTGCTGATGTCGAGTAGCTGGGCTGCCGGTGGTATGTCTGGTGGGACTGGTGGTGGAGGCCTGTTGAGCGTTTCCTTAAAGTGTTCAGCCCACCTTGTCCATTGATCTTCCTCTTTGGTGATGATTTGTCCGTTCTTGTCTTTGACTGGTCTGGTGGGGTTATTTTTCCCAGAGAGTGTCCTTGTTATTTCGTAGAGCCGTTTCATGTTCCGTTGTCCTGCTGCTGTTTCTGCTTCTTCTGTGAGGTCGTTGATGAAGTTCCTCTTGTCGTTCCTTGCGCTCCTCTTGACCTGCCGGTTGACGTCCCAGTATTGAGCCTGCAGGTCACGTTTGTGGTCTTGGTCGTCAGTGTGGTTGATCAGGTCTTTCAGGCATTTCCTCTCTGTGATGAGGTCCCAGGTGTCAGATGTAAGCCACTCTTTGTGTTGTCTCGTCTTCTTTCCCAGCACTTCCCTGCATGTTGCTGTCCAGGTTTCTCGCAGGTCGTGCCAGTGCTCCTCGATTGTCTCTTCAGGTAGTGTGTCGAGAGCGCTGAATCTGTTCCTCAGCTCACATCTGAAGGCGTTGGTCTTGACGCTCTCCTTCAGACTGTGCACGTTGTACTTGTGGGATGGTCTGTCCGCCTGGTCTCTGTAGGCCTTCAGCTTGATCTTGATCGCTGCAATGACGAGGTGATGGTCCGAGGCTGCATCAGCTCCCCGCTTTGCTCGGACGTCCAGCAAGCTTCTTCGCCACTTCCTGCCGATGGTGATGTGGTCGATCTGGTTTACAGTTCTTCCGTCCGGTGATGTCCAGGTGGTTTTGTGGATGGTCTTGTGCGGGAAGATGGTGCCTCCGATGACCAGGTCGTTGGTGGTGCAGAATTCTGTGAAGAGCTCTCCGTTCTCGTTCTGTGTCCCTGTTCCATGTTTGCCCATGATGAGTTCTCTGTCTGTGTTGTCGGTGCCCACTTTGGCGTTGAGGTCTCCCATGAGGATCTTCAGGTCTCTTCTCGGTGCTTTGTCCAGGACGGCTTGGAGCTGCTCGTAGAAGTTCTCCTTTTCTTCCTCGTCCGCCACGTTGGTGGGAGCGTAGCACTGGACGATGGTGACTTTCCTGCCCTTCGAGTTGAATCTGGCGCTCAGGATCCTTGGTGACACTGGTTCCCAGGACAATAGTGCTTGTGTTGCTTCAGGTGTCATCAGCAACGCTACTCCGTGCATGTGTGGCTGGCCGTCTTCGTGTCCGGAGTAGAGGATGGTGTCTCCGGAGGTGAGTCGTGTGCGTCCTGTTCCTGTCCATCTTGTCTCACATAGGCCGAGCAGCTTCAGATTGTATCTATGCATTTCTTGACTCACTTGTGCTGTCTTTCCTGTTTCGTATAGGGTTCGGATGTTCCAGGTCCCTATCCTGGCTTTGGTCTTGGCCGTCAGAAGAGTAGTCGGCGCACTGGCTTCCCGAGGGCTTTCACCAGCTCGCGTCATGGGCTCTACTAGAGAGGACTCTTCCTGGACCAAGTTGCGTTGTAGATCTGTGGTTGTAGTTTCTGTAACAGGTTTTGTTTTTAAAGAGTTGGGTTGTTAGCCCTACTCAAACCCCCAACCTGGAGGACCAGTGAGTGCGCTTCGTCTGGCCTCTACCCTTCGACCTGTCCAGCATGGGTGGCCCTACCAGGAGACGAATCTCCCGCCGGCATAGCTCTCGGGGTCATGGAGACACGCAAGCCCCATCTCCAACGGCAAGGATGCACTCATCGATGGGGAACTTTGAATTGAGCACTGTGAAATGTGTTTTCTTTTAGAAACAAATAGCAATCTGCACATTCAACTGAACTGAATAGAACTGACAACATTGAAAACTAGTGTGCGTAGACCTTGGTCGCATTAGATCGAGCAGGTGACGTTCACTGAGCCAGCGTCAGAATAAGTGACGTTGGAACTCAGAGGTTAACGGTTTTATCAATACAGGGCCCATACTCCTTCAGTTCTGGAAGTTGAGTTCCCTGACTTTTCCAGAAGATTTCTACATTTTCCAATAAAGCGCCATCGTTTCAAGAGTTGGAAGCCACACCCGCATTGGTAAACCGAGACTTTTCCAGAAGATTTCTACATTTTACGGTGAAGTGCAATAATAATAATAATAATTGTGTTTTGTGTAGGCGCTTTACACAATATTTTGAACTGGACCAAAGCGCCGCAAGCTGAACCCAGCACGCACGCTCACCGCCGGCGTGAATCACGCGAATTCTCTCACACACTGGACACGAAGGGTCAGCTCAGCTATTTAAGTTTCGGAATTGAGAATTGCATTTATTTTCAAATTTGGGGGGCTGAACATTTCCAAAGCAGAGGAAAGGAAGCCGGAGTACCCGGAGAGAAGCCCCGACAGTCGGCCCGAATCAGTGAACGGTGCCACGTATGAAAAGGAAACAATTCTTCTCCCCGAGTGGAACTCGAAAGTGACATCGTCTCACATTGGTGGCGAAGTCTCTCAGTTAATCACTAGACCACCGACCCCCACTGATAACACTTGCAACACTGACTGACCTGGAAGCCACCCCCCACATCGGTAAACTAAGACTTTTCCAGAACTGAGATTTCTGCACGTTCCAGCCTGAGTGAAGTGCCATAACGTTTGCAGCTGTAAACCGAGGCTGCGGCTTCTCGCTTGATCATCTCTCGGAGTCAGTAATCTCACGGCTCTGCAGACAGAGGGAAATTTCCTTGTAAACTTTTTACACACTCACTTCCCGTACTCAATGTATATATATATAAAAAAGCATTTTCCCCAGAATTTCTAGTGAATAGAAAGTGTCATGTTAAAGGCGCAATCTTTATGATTTGCACGGTATGCTCACAGATCGTTCTGATCTGTTTTCGTGGTGTCAGTCTAGCATCACACAATTGAAGCACCTGCACACTGACACCATCTGGAATGCTGGCACTGAGCCAACAGAATAGTACTCACTGATGTGGCTAATACACTGAGCGAGATTGTTGTCACGTACAGAACCAACAGTCCGACTCCGGCAGACTAGAATTTTATGAATTGTTCGACCGCTGGCGCTAAGTGTAACAACACTCTATCCGGCGCATTAACTGAGAGCTCTACTAGTCATCAAAATAGAGTATTTTGAGCGTACAGGCCGGCGCGGTCCAAGTCATTACCAATATACTATGTGGAAACAGCCGTGCCGGTGTTGGCCTACGATCTTCTGAAACTGATTCAACTGTTACTGCCACGCAAGGAAAAATGCCTATTTTTTCATTGTAAGGGCGTTCCGCTTGGTACGACCACACGACGAAACGTATTGTATTACTACCTCGCTATGAAAAATGACGATGAAATCTTTGTATTACGACCGCACACTGAAATGAAAATTTCCTTGTAAGATAGTATACACCACGACCTCACCATGAAATCTTTGTATTACGACCTGGCTATGAAAGATGTATTAATATTCTCCGTGTACTACCTCATGACGGATGAAAACTCTACTGTTACATCCTCCTTCTGAAAGATGACTATTGTTTTCATTGCGACGTCGTAGCCCTGGGACCGCACCTAACGGTGAACGACTATCACACTATTAAACTTTGTATGGAGTTTTTCAAGTGTGCTAGATCTAAAGCTGGGCTCTTACAAAACCCTATTTCTCAAGAAGTATTGGATCCATCCTCTATGAGGAATCTTCCACTGTGCAGAGCGTATGAGAGTCGGTCACATGCACGCATATTATTCAGTGTTAGGGTCTGCGAGACCGTAGGTGATACGGCGATAGGGCCGAACTTGAAGTGATAAAACTGTTGGTTTCCAATTAATTTGAGTTTCCAACTGTATGCGTTTAAATTAAATATCTGTGTATTGAAGCTGACGTCGTGAGAGCAAACTTACTTGGTACTGTTGGTCAGAGAGCTGAGTTGAAAACTCAGTGACCACTGTTATTGCTATTGATTGAAGTATTCTGACAGAATGTTGATCATTATGTGCAATATCCGCACGCGCGCGCGCGCGCGCACACACACACACACACACACACGCACGCACGCACGCACGCACGCACGCACGCACGCACGCACACACACACACACACACACACACACACACATTTCATTCTCGAGCATGCATAGTTCTACAGTAAACACTATCTCATTTCTCATTAGAACACGACATTTTTTGCAAAATAGGTTACACAAATACGGCGCTGTGAGAGCATTTAGTCATCTTTCATGCTGAGGTCGTAATACAAAGATTTCCTCTTGAGGTCGCCCAAGAGGCCGCTACCTGGCGATGAAAAAAGACCAAAATATTTAGTCAACTTTCATCGCGAGGTAGTAATACAAAGAGTTTCATCATGAGGTCGTCTTTCATCGCGAGGTAGTAATACAAAGAGAGTTTCACTGATCAGGAGGTCGTCTCAGATGCTACGACCATGCAATGACTGAAAAAAATCAGTCATCTTTCATAGTGAGGTAGTCGCAGAGCCGGTCTAAGACCTCACAATGAAAACAGTAGTCATGTTCGAGAACGAGCTCGAAATACAAAGTTTCACTGAGAGTCAGGTAGTAGTTCATCGTTAGGTCGTACCAGGTTTAACGCCCTCACAATGAAAAAAAAAAAGAGAGTCATTTTTCCTCATGCGGTACTAAAAGTTAAAAATTTCAGAAGATCGTAGGCCAACAGACGTGAACTGATGAAGCTACAGCACAACTATCGATTTTCCCTGCAGCCGGTGATGTTTCACATGACGAAGAAAGTTATGACCCCGAACGAAGCCAATCCACCTGAACAGCATTTTCACCTTTTCACTCACCGGCAGCGCGCATCACCGTGGCAACGGATCATCAGCCGCGCCTGTTCGATGTTGATAAGCGTCGGGTGGCTCATTATTGCTCGGATAAATGAAAACAGCAGATGGCTTGTTGAACAATGGAATCAGACGCGATTCAAATGTGGTAGGAGCTAACGGTGGCGTAGCGGATCAATAATGCGGGAAAATCCCTTAAAAAAAAAAAAAAAAAAAGTTCGAAAGGTGTCCGGTTACACACAGCCATTCTAGCTGTGATTACTTCGCAGAATGTTGGAATTACGTGCATGTTCAGCTGTCGTGAATGTGGCAGCCATACATATAGACTGACTGAAAATAACTCAGTGATAGATCAGTGTACTGGTGTAATCATCAAGGTTCACTGAGACAGTCGGGACAAGACCTCACCACTGAACTTGCTACCGACGAGAGGCTCGGAGAGAGAGAGAGAGAGAGAGAGAGAGTTGTTGTTGTTTCAGTTGCTCCTCAGTTTTTTTTATTTATTTTTTTCAAGTTTCAAAACCTGTCCTTACAAATTGCGTAGCCGAACCTCACCTATTCTACACTGAATCACTGACAAATCATTACAGCGATTTGACACTGTCCTCACGTGCAGCCAGTATCAATCAGTCCGAGTTTTCGTTTGTCAGTCAGTCCGTTGATCAGTTCTTCAAGTTCGTTTTGAAGGCACGAAAGTATGCCGGAAAGCCTGGAAACTGAAGATAGTGAAAGGCGCCGTTTGTTGTCAATCGCGTAACCCTTTTCCCCCCCTTAACTTAAACTGTTTACTGAATCAAAAATTCGATTTTCAGTTTCCAGTTTAAATCAAATGAACACGGGGAGGGAGGGATGTTGTGTAGCGGAATTTAAAAAAAATGAGTGCGAGAGGAAAACAAAAGCAACTGAAAACTGACACAGTTTTACCGTGAATAACTCGAGTAGCTCACTAAAAATGCTGTCCGGCAGTTTTACTGTGAATGAGTTGCTATGTGGCCGGTCACAAGTTGCGGCAGCCTGGCACGAGGACGCAGGTGCTCAGTCACTGAGTATTTTCCTTAGCCTGGAGTCTAATCGCATTAGACGAACAGAACAGCCGGATTGAATGAATGGATCAGACTTGAGGCATCTTTGTGTGTATGTCTCTGAATCAATGCCGGAATGAATCAATTGATGAATCAGTTAATCCAACAATTAACACCCTGTCATCTGCTGAAATCAACGTTAAAACGGGACGCCAGCTGAGCTCGCCGGGCCCTGGATGATACTACCCCCCGGCCAACTCAGCATGTAAAGGCATGGGCGCCTTTCATTCCCCGCGGCGCTACTTGAGCGCTGACAGGCGGCGATCAGCGCTGATAATCCAGCTGCGCGCAGGCCAATAACTTAATCAGGCACCTAAAAAAATTCCGACACCTGTTCCGAGCCCCCTGTTGTCACCCCCTCCCACGCAAGTCGTCGCCTGCCGGCCTTTTCCCCTCCCCAATCTTATCACGGGATTCCGAGAGCTTTGTTGAGGGCCTTCAGCACCTCCAGCGTCGCCAAACACGTGAGAAACACGCGAGAGAAAGCGATACACTCTCTCTGTCTTTTCTTATGGAGATCTACGGCAAGCGGTACATCGCGCGGCGCGAACCTTTCACGCCCCACCCCGCCCCCAGCGCGTAAGATGGATTTCTCGTCCGCTACTTTTGGCGAAGCGAAGCGGCAGTCCGTGTCAGATACACGCAGCAGACGATGCATGGCATGACGCGCCACCTCGCGGACACTTTTGGAACACGCCTGCCAGAAATAATCGATAAATACGCCGACAATTTGTCGCGTTTCTCTCGGGGAAAGAACTTTCAGATTTGAAAGTTGTTTCCGAGTGAACTTTTCAAAGCTTTGTGTGTATTTGGATCTAATTTTGTAAAGATATTATTCATAAAAATTATCCATTTATCGGGTGTTATTTCATCTTCGACTCATAAACAAACATGGCGGAAGTACGGAGGGAAGGCATTTCCACGACGGGTCCCGTAAATTTGACCCCGGACTAGGTGTCAAACGATGGTGAGTAACTTTTTGCTTGCTGCTGTTGTTTTGACTTGTTTGGGGTTGATGTTTAGAAGGGCCAGGGGGGACGTAGCTGGCAAGAGGGAGGAGTAGTTGATAGGGAAACCACGAGTAGGCCGCCGTGACGGATCGGGATAACCCCTCCGTCGAGCCTGTCCCCGGGCGCTCCCCGTTTCGCCTGCCGTGCGCAGTCAGCGCGAACGATCTCCGCCGCGCTGATAAATTCCGCGTGATTGACGTTTCATGGCGCTGAAACTAAATACGAGCCTAGCCAGCTTTGCTAGAGGGGTAGGAAGCGAAGGAGAGGTGGTAGGCAGGGGGTATCTGGCGCGTTCTTTTCGTGCTGAGATTGGGGGGTTGATCGTGGGGTAAGCTAAAAAATTTCACCCATAATTACGACGGGTCGGCTCAGCCTACCCGCTGGGCTTCGTTACGCATTTTTACGGAAGTCGGGACGGAGGGACAGAGAGGAGGTCTCGCGGGTGTGTGCGTGCGGCGCTGTGTGGCTTTAGCGCCGTCGGAAACGAGCTGCCCGCTGGCGGGTTTAGTGGCGGTGTCGACTGGGCGTTGTAAGCGGAGCGTAGTGTGGAGGGAGGGCAGATTGCCTGCCGCTGACGTTATTTCTGCAATCCAAAATGCCCGTCTGCGAGAGGTAGGCCATTTTGCTTCTTCCTGCAATGGATGCCTGGTTGACACGAAAAGGAGTGGGGGTTAACTCGTTGAACGCTTGAGGTCTTAGGGGGTGATTAAGCACTGGCGTGCTTGACATAGTGGGGCCAAATGCACTTTTAGTTTGCCAGCATCAGAAAATGCTCTGTGCGGGATAAATTACCAGATACACACACACACACACACACACACACACACACACACACACACTGACACACACACACACACACACACACACACACACACACACACACACACACACACAGAATCAGTTAATTTTGATAATTATATTATTTAATGTTACACTATTTTGATGGCTGTCAGTTTAACAAATAACCTCACTTGTCTAGTTATGACATCACCAAAACAGTAAGTGGAGGAACCACGCTGCCAAGTATTGCGATGAAAAAACGGAGGACAGTACTTCTGTACTGGAAGCAGAATACTTTTTCTGTTTAGTCTCAAGCATGTCAGTCTCCAGATTGTCACTGATACTATAATCCGTCTGTGGAGCCACCCTTTCTTGTCGGGACAGAGAATGTGTGCACAACAGATTAACTGACTGATCCCTGATTGATCTTGATGCTGAGAGGGGGACTTCTGATAACGATATTAGGATCTAGATAAAACTTGAGGTTAGGACACCACAAGAGGAAGGGCAAGGAGTGGCTTAGCTCAAGATCGAGAGAAAAAGCACTTGATAAGGTGTGAGTGTGAGTGGTGTCAATTGCAGTCACATGGTGTTAATTAGGCCCCCCCAAAAAAGAGAAAAATTGTTGTTTCTGGTAACCCGACTGACCCTATTTTTTCCCCCTGACCCAAAAATTTTTTTTTTGGCTGCTGGAAAAAAAGAAAAGAAAAAATACAAGCATGTCCAGTTTCGGTTTTCATGCGCCTGTCGTCAGGGAAGTCGTGCGCCATCACGGACCCAGGATTAGAACGAAATATGGTAAGATAGTGTGTTATAATATTAAGTACAGTTTCACAGAGCATCATTTTTTATCAATACCCTGTTTCTTTGTTTTTGGATTATATGTGTGTGTGTGTGTGTGGGGGGGGGGGGGGGTTAAAAAAAAAAAACCTACCTACCTACCCTATTTTTTTTAGCCATGTCACCAGAAACAACATATGATATGATCCATATTTTTTTGGCCTTACAACTTTTTTTTTTTTTTAAAGAAAAATATATTACGAGCACTTACCTAGTCCTACAGTATGTAATTAGTGTAATGTCCAGTGTGGTTTACGGTGCAGATTATACTTTGCATAACTTATTCCAGCTGAAAAGTTTCACTTTCAGAAAACACCACAGTAGTATCAAGTACATTTTGCTTGAAGATGAATGATGTGAAGCATCATTATGTATGGGTGTTTTTCTTCTTTGTTGTTTGTTTCTTTGAGTGTGTCTGCTTTTATTATGTTTTTTTGTCATAGAACTTTTTTTTTTTTAACAGCTTAGCAATACAGTGATAATTTTTGTATGGTATCTTTTCCTTTGTAGTTTTGAAAAAAAATGAACATGTATGTCAGTATTGTCATGTAGCTTTACAACTGTTATAAAATGCACTTTGTTATAATGGGGTTGACCTGTTGCTGTCTTTGAGAGCATGGTAAATGGAGCTGTAGTTTATGCCAGACAGCATTGCCCGCAGGGTCCTTTCCTATTGATTTCTTAACTCCTGCGGCTGTGCATGCTATGTGATATATTATTTGG
This sequence comes from Batillaria attramentaria, assembly GCA_018292915.2. Lineage (NCBI taxonomy): Eukaryota > Metazoa > Mollusca > Gastropoda > Batillariidae > Batillaria > Batillaria attramentaria. The sequence goes on along the minus strand of JACVVK020000179.1, from coordinate 608,887 downwards.
CTCTGGGGGTCTAATTTTACAATCACGCTATCTTGTCCGTGTCGGATTTCCCCAGGTTGTATTTTGTTTCCAATTTAAAATGGAAAACCAGAGCTTAAAAAAAAAGGGGGGTGGGGGGGGGGATGTAGTGGAAACAGAGATCAGCAGTTAGGGCAAAATCTATTGCTGTACATGATGTAGTTTTAGTTACAGTGGGGGTCCAAATACCCAGGTGCGCAGTTGCAAAAGCTTGCATCTCTTGGTCTGGGCACTCCAATTACTTACTGTCAAGAGTGCACTCTTCTTTAGATGTGAGGCAAGCAGCTATGGATAATCGCTGTTCGCAGTCCTCTCAGCAGTAGCACACAACGCCTAAGTACAGTGGTGATGCTTCTCCTTAGGTGTCCAAAAGCACTTGGGAGGTGAACTCAAATTTAGAAAATTTTCCCTTTTGCTGGGATGTCACAGATGCTGAAAACTATTCCTAATTCCTTTTTTCATAAGTGCATCGCGGTGCAAACAGTAGCAACAACAGAATCTTTTCAGGAACCAGTCATTAGCAAAAGCTTTGTCAGAATTTATCATGGGATACAAGTTTTCTTAAACTTGTCAGAAAATAGCTTTCAGCTGAAATAGAAAGATTAATTGCACTTTGACGAGGACAAGACTGTAGACCAGAGTGTCAATCCAGCGTGAATGGAACAGTCTTTGTTGGCCCTTGTAGAGGTATTCAGCAGAGCCTATAGACTTTCTGGCTTCTCTGCATGGACTGCCCGCTTGTCATGTTTGCTCAATAGAGGTGTGAACCAGGGAGCATGTAGCACACAGCAGCTACACAGACCTTCACACACACAATAGTGGAAGGTCAGGTCACAAGGTAACAACCTCACTGTCAGTTGTGCCACCTGCAACCCCGCTCATTGATCCGAATACAGTGTACAGATGACAATGTGTCTTGGCACCTGTCCATCAAAGAAGGTAACTTTGCAAGGGTTTTCGATAGGCAGTAGTTCAACTGTTGTCATTGTCAGACTTGGGAGAGTTTAAAATTTGTAAAAGGACAGACAGGTGACCTGCTACAAGTGTGTGTGTGTGTGTGTGTGTGTGTGTGTGTGTTGATGAAGCTCTGATGTGTGAATGCCCTGAAACTAGTGAAAGAAAAAAATAGCATTTTTTTTTCGCAAAGTTTTCTCACCGGGATTAAATGACTGTACTTCAGATTTGTTGTCTTCCGATATTCAGTTCTAATTCAAATTTCAATTCTAACAAGCTGTGCTTTACAGGCTCACTGTCCATTTCATCCAAAATACGTTGTAAATTTATAGAGTAGGAATTATATCTGCTTACTTTCGGCACAGTATCACCTGGACTCTGGCCTAGCTGGAAGACAACGATGTTAAAAGGCGCTAATGCTACCATTTTTAATGCTCACAGATAATGAGATTGTTCTGAGCTGTTGTTGTAGGTATCTGTCTGTATCATCACACCACCTGGACAGTGACAGCGTCTGTAAATTAGTGTAGTACTGGCACTGATTGAGCCAACAGAAGCTTACTCAGACGGGGAGCTGGGATAGCCAAATTTATTGTAGAGCGTTGGACTCTCACTAGTCTCAGTGCTCGGGTTGTGAGTTCGAATCCTGGATTGGGCCAAATATTTGTACATGTATGTATGTATACACGTATACATGTGTATGTACTGGCTGTTTCCTCATTGCCCCGTCTTTGATATCACCATTGCTGCGTGGTGGAAAAGGATGTTAACTTGAACTCCCAAACACCCACCCACCGCATATATTCAAACATGCGGCAACCACACTGAGTGCTCAAGTAGTGTAACAACAGTTGTAGAATTTGAATGTTTGACTGTTCAAGCCAAGTCAGCAAGTGTAAACACTGTATCGCATTAACTCTTTGACGACGGAGCACAATTTCTGACACACGATTTCCTATGCACAATTTCTGTAGGAAATCGTGTGTCAGAAATTGTGCTCCGTCGTCAAAGAGTTAACTTAAGCTCTGTGTTTATCATCAACTTTGATCAAGATAGAGTATTTCGAGCGTATGTATTAATGTAATGCATACTCATAAACAAAACTGTTCCAGAACATAAGTTAGCTCAGCAAAAATGGAATTAACCTGTTTACTTTAAGGCTTGACATAGACCTCTGACTTGTTTTGGTGCACAGATTATTTGAAAAACATGTACTTATAGTCATCATGCACTTCAGCATTGTATACTAGGTGATTGGGGATTTAAATGAGCTTAACTGTGACCCCTCACAGGTCACTGTTGATTTGTTGAAAAGAACCTCTCCCTCCCCCCCCCCCCCCCCTTCTCATATCCTGTAAATGACGGAAAGGATTATAATGAGTGATTGAAAAGGTTTGTCTTGGCAGGGTTAATCTGGCAGGCGGGCAACTTTGTAGCCACTAGTGTAATGTTGTGTAAGAGGAGAAAAAGCCATTACTTGAGACACTGGACATTTTCGTACTTCTGATGGTTGTGGGCTGTAATACCAGTGCCAGCATTTGCACTGTTAGGTCATGAAAGGACCCATGGGCTTACCAAATCCCTGGCGCTTATGCCCTTTACCAAATGAGGGTAGATTGAGTCCACGGACGGATGATGAGAGCATTAAAGCACCGGGAAAAGTTATTCATCATAATGACAACTCGGTATTCTCCTTGCGGGACAAGTTTAGCGGCAGCAGTCCCCAGTTTTCCTCAAAACACAGTCATGCCCTGTTCCTTTTCCTCTTCTTTCAGCCTTGACACAAAAAACCCACGACCTGGTTGTTGTACACAAGTTATATATGCTTGATAGGCTTTCTCCACCCACATTCCACTTTTCGCTCCCTCTGCCTTCCCCCACCCCTCCTCTCTCTCTCTCTCTCTCTCTGCGCGCCTCTGTATTCCCCGGAGCCTGGCCTTTGTTGAACTGACATCGCTCACACATTCAACGGTCGCCATGGGAACGAAGTGTTTGAGCATCAAATGTGACAGGCCGGCCAGTGCAGTGACAGCAGCCACAATCTGCCCCAGCTGCTTCTGGTAATGTAGCGGGATTGTCTGCACTTGTCATACACGGCACGCAGGGGATGGGTCCTTCTACCTCTGTGGTGTCGGGAAAAGGGGTGCGGTCCTCGGGTATATGAGGCAGTGTGTGCAGTTGACGGGTGTGTGTGTGTGTGTGTGTGTGTGTGTGTGTGAAGCAGCCCTGTTAGCACAGACGTGTCATTTTCTGTTACGATCTCCGTCAGATACTGATAGGTATGTGGTAATACTGTAACAGAACTTTCAGTCTAAGTATCCGCTCTTCATTAAAAAAAACCTCCCGCATTGTACTGTAGCGCTCGCACACGCACACACTTCAGCTGCTGTATACCCCACCCACCGCACTCCTTTCCAACATCACACACACACAGAGAATTCAATGATCCAAACGAATGTCTTCTGTCCGGGTTTCTCCAACGTTGTATCACACACACACACACACACACACACACACACACACACACACACACACACACACACACACACACACACACACAGAGAACGTTCAAACAATCAAAGGTTCAAGTGCATGCCTTATGTCCGGGTTTCTACAAGTACATCTTTGAATAACGCCTTTAGTATTCCCCGTGCAAGAAATGTTCCATTGTACATTGTGCATACACAAACATACTCTGTAAAGGTAATGTCTGTCTTCTTATTTGCTCATGTATACTTGTGCAGGGTAGGACCCACACTCCCAGCAAGTAATTGAGTTTGAAAAGAAGTAAAGTACAGGGTTCGCATATATATGGAGTCGGTGAAAATTACGTTGTCGTGGCATTTTGGTGAAACTTTCTGAGAGTAGCACACGACAGACAACACATGTCTTTCTGAAATAACTTGAAATTCTTAAAATCCAGTTTCACCAAATTCTCTCTCTCTCTCATATCTCACTTCACTTTGTTGGTTTTATCACACCGATTTGCGCTTGTCACTGGAAGTGGGGGGCACTTCTTGAAATTTCAACAAGCAGGTTCATTTGTTACTTGGATTTCGGTGGAATGGGGATTGAGGCAGCTGTGAAAAGGTGTGGGTTCAGACTTCAAATCCTGACAGTAAAAATCCTGCAGAGGCTTTTCCCGGCACTCTCGTCTTTGAATCACCATCAGTTTGCACTAAAGCCTCAATACACTTGCCCACCTTTTTGACTTTGATGTTGTGACTGTAGAAAGCGGTGGTTGTGTAGCTGGAAGACAGCCAAGTTATGTGACAAGATTGCACTGTCAAAGTTTTTCTGGAGTTGTTGGATGCCAGTATGATGTACATGTAACTGCAATGACTTGAATACATTAAAATTTTACATGTGAATTGAATGAGTGTATTTCCAGTGCCAGGAGATTGTGAACGTGTGCACATGTTTAACACACAATTTATCAGTTTTGTGACTTGAAGAACTGAGTCGTTGGCCGCACACTCATGCTGTTGCACGTGCCATGAGCAGTCAAACACGAGTTTGAATTGTTGAATTGATTAGACACAGATAATGGTGATGTAATTTGCTTGGCTGGTGGTACTGGTAGTGCCTCTGTTTGTACCATTAATTTAAGGGGATCAAGTCAATTAATGTTACGTGGCCATGGTTTCAGAGCGTGAGGCACTTCATAAGCTTATCCATAAATAAACCAGTATAGGCGGGAGTGCTTGCTCGGAGTAGGTGCAAAACACGTGACCACGTGTCCATGGGTTGCAATACATGGTATAAGGATTACTGGTAGGGCAGTAGTATTCTTGGCATCTAACCATGTAAATGTTGCCCTGTTCTATCAGATTTTGCTGCAGTTTGAACACATTGATATAAATATTTAAGTACACTACAAGTTTACATGCTTCACATTCCTACTCAAGTCTAGTACTGTGCAGACCTGCCCAGTGGAACAGAACAAAGAAATCATGCCTCCAGTCGGCTGCTGTGAGTGTGAATGCTCAGTCAGAGACAGAGTGTCATTAGATCTTGAAGGCTTTACTGTGGAGAGTGTACTCAATACCACGTTCCTGCTATGCAGGCAGCCCTTATTAAGCATACGCACAGTGCATCACATACGCCTCAGTAACTTGGTGATTTCTGTGATGCTTACAGTTACACTGGATTCCCCATGCCACTGAAGCAGAATGAAAGAAAGAAGATGTTAGCAAGAATCTTGGCAGTTCCAGTTTTGAAGCACAGCTTCAGAATGACCTAGATGCAATAACTTTCTGATCATTTATCTTAGTTTTTTTATAAATACTTAAAGTTAAAACTGTAGGACTGTTAAACCGACTGACACACAAGTGATTTTGTTGGAATTTTGTTTTGCAGGTTTGACGCGCCACTGCCGTTGAAGATGGCAGAATTTAGTATGCCTCTTCACGTGCAGACAGCGGATGACTTCATAATGGATGGCCATTACCATGACAATGGGCTGACAAGCCCACATGACCTGGGGCCTTGGATGGAGGATCAGAGTGACGGAGGGGGGAAATTTCGACTGAAGCGGCGGCGGAGGTGTGGACAGTGCGGCCCCTGTCAGGTGAAGGAGAATTGTGGCAAATGCCAGTACTGCATGCGAAAGGACGTTCTCAAACAGGCTTGCATCTACAGAAAATGCATCTACCTCCGCAAACCTGTGCCACGCTTTCGCCCGGACGCAGCAGGAAGCAGTAGCAGCGGCAGTGGTGGAGGTGGCAGCAGCAACAGCAACAGCGCTATTGGCGGGGTTGGGAGTGGGGTTGCTGGAAACAGTGGGGGGATCATGAACAAGGCATCACCTCAGAAGATTTCCTCAACGCCCTCAACAGTGACAAACCATCATGGGACACACCCCACTCCTTCACCTTTCAATCCCTCTGCTGTGGCAGCTGCTGCTGCAGCTGCGCAAGCTGCAGAAATGAGCTCATGTCGACTGGCGCAGAGCCCATTTGGCCTGCCGATGAACAACGGTGTGATAGATCCACTGCGGGGGAGTGCCCTCGACCAGCAGCGCAGCGCACTCTTTGACGCCACAGGAATGCTGGACCCTGCAAGAACTGCTTATCTTTCTAGTGCTCGTGGCCTTGAACCAGGCAGGAGTCCTGCTCTTGACCTTGGGCGGAACACAAGCACCGCGGACTCTGGACTCGGCACCAGTGGCAGCTCTGTGCCCACCTCACCAGCCAGTCAGACCAAAGAAAGGCCCACTCCCAGGGAGCAGTTCCGCTCACCCATGGAGCAGTGGGGAGCCATGCCTTATGCATTCCCTCGAAACCCTTGGGCTCACCCAGCGCTGCAGCCCAACCCAGCTGCTTATGGGTTTCAGTCCAGTGCAGCCCACTTCCCCAGCCCGTTTGGGTCATCCTGTCGACTCGGCATGCCTGACCCGACCGGGCACCTGACAGCTCCGCCTCAGCCTGCATTTCCTCACAACATGCCTTTCTCACGGCCTGACCTCACTGCATCAGCTAACTTCCGTGGCACGGGTCCTCCGATGCAACCAACCATGACCCCACCGTTCTACCCACCACCCCCACACATTCCCTCCAGTCTTCCCAACTTTCCTTCCTTCAACCAGCTGCCCTCCAGTGCCGGACCTCATGCCACATACCCTATGCCCCACCCACCCATGTACCCAGGCAACTTCTACTCATCTTTCCGGCCCCACAATGAACCTCAGATCTACCATGCACACTTCCCACCACCAGAGTTGCCGTTTTTAGGACCCAGAGGACTTGGGTTTGGGTTCCCACCATTCTGGGATGAGCATCTTGAGCTTGGAAAACGTGACAAAGGTTACAAAGGTGGCAAAGACTCAGATGGTAATGATGATGATGATGATCTGCACAAAAAGTTTAGCATCTTCCGCATTCCAAACTGTAAGCACAAATCAGATTTGACTTCAGAGAGACTGAGTGAGGCTTTGGATCTGAGTAAATTTGGGAGAGAAGACGCACCATTTACGCACAGACATACTTTTGACTTATCATTAGGGAAGGAGAAAGATGTCACCTTTAACACTGAATTGGAACAGAGACCGAGTTCTGCTCCCGAGGTCAGAATAGATGAAGACTTGCAGCAGCAGATCAAACGTATATCAGGCAGGGGGGAATGTGACGTGATCAGTATCGATGACTTCAAGATGCAAGCTTTCATTCGCTCAGACGGCTTCAACAACCTAGAGATTGAGATTGACAGTCCCCTCAGCCCCATCAACGTGGCTCTCAACAGCCCTCATCATCAGCATCACCTGTCCTGTCCTGACCCATCCTTACAGTCTCCAACAGTGCAGCAGCCGCGGGATAGTTGTGGTGACCAAGATGATGTAGACAAAACCGGTGTGGGTGAAAAAGACAGTGGTGATAGGAGAGATGAGGGCAGCAGGTGTGGTGATAGAGAACGTGATATGTCGGACCAAAGGAAGGATGATTCTAGTGGTGACGGTGGTGGTGGTAGTGTGGTGTGTGTTGACAGCAGTGGGGTGAGGACTCTGCCACAGGATCTGGACGTGTGCGTGATGCAAGAGATGGGGGAGGGCGACGGGTTGACAGTGCGGGTGGAAGTGGCAGGCAGCAAGGTTCAGCTGGAAGACGTTGTCGTGGATGACGACATCCTCAGTATGTCCCATGACCCAAACAGTCTCTTGCACTTTCTCTCCCAACATGCCTCATCCTCCTCATCTTCATCATCATCAGACTCGGATCCGCTGCTTGTAGTACCTCGGTCTTGATCATTACCTCCTTTTTTCTAGTATCATATTTGTCAGATATAGATCTATATTATCTCACTGATAAGGTTTTAGTTTTGTACATGTACATGTTCATTTCATTGCATGAGAGTTGCATTTGTTCAGTGATGTTCATCTACATATACTTTTACCAGTGATACTCAGACTGTATTTCTAGCAACTGGCACATTATAATGTTACTGCCTTCTTGTTTAATTTAAGTTTCTGGGTTTTCTAATTTGTTTGATTTCTCAGTTTACATTCAAGAAAGGAACTTTTTTCTGTCAGTCTTTATCTGAAATTTTTTTTTTTCTTGTATGCATTCATTTTTTTTTTTTAAAACTGGAAATGCCAATTTACTTTGTTTTAGGTGCTTAGTATTGACACTGTCCTTTTGTCAATGAAAACTTGAAAGTTTAACTCAACAATTCTCACCCTTGTCCTTCAAGTTCAACTTTCCAGCAATGCAAATGAGGCAGCCTTTTATCACCCAGAAAAGATTGTTGTCAGGTAGCAAGTGAACAAATTGTGTTTATGATGATGATGCATCATTTTATTTTTAGTTTAATTTGTTTTTTCTTGAAAAAGATTTCCATGGTGGCCACTTAGTGGATTTATACACTGTATTGCACTTTGCAGGTTTAAAGCAGGGTAAAGTCTTTGGTTCCTGGGCTTCTTGAAGTTAAACGCATCTTTGCACTTGCACATGCATTGAGATCACAAACAGCACATATTACCCCAAATTACGCTCCTGTGCTTTATTTTAGAGGGTTTTTTTTTGGGGGGGGGGGGGGGGGGGGGATTTTTTTTGTCTGTTTTATACCATGACTAAAACGTGCTGTTAAGTTTATGTCACATGGCCATACTTTTCAGGAGCATTGTTCTGTTTTTGCCTCAACCAAAATATTGTTGTAAATTTGCTTTTCGCACAAATTGGTCTTAAAGTTGTCTGAAAGGAATTTTGTTTTTGTTAGTCTATTTAGCCTCTCTGCTTTTCAGACAGAGTGGGATTCATTTGCCTGTTTTGTGCTGTTATTGTTCATTTGTTAAGTGCTGACTGGTTTTCAGATCAGCAGTGGTAAATTACGTTTTATGCCTGGGATTGGCTGGCTAAACTGTGTCTGCTGCCATGCGTCGGAGCATTGTTGAGCCAAAGCACTTTATCCAGTTTATATTGCTTTACCTTATTTCAGCTTTCCTCTCATTTTGTTTTTCGCGGGTACATTTTCAGTTTCACCAACCAGTTTGTCACCAACCTGCACCATTGCATCCAGATGAGTAGAGCAAAGTTAAAAACCAAACTAATTAACTCAAAAAATTTATTCATCAGTAGTTGATCTGATATTGTGTGATGTAGTTCAGTTATTTATTGTGTAATATAGTTATTTACAGAACAAAGTTTGAAAGACTTGACATGGCATAGAATGATTTTGCGAAAGTTTAAATGACAGTGGGCATTTTTTTTCTTGTGTTGCTAGTTTCTTGTATTAGTTTTTTTTTTCCAGTACATACATGTACTGTATATGGCCAACTTATGTGGAAGTGCTATTGAATTTTGAAGTTAATTGCTAACAATGACACAATTGCTAAAATAGAAAAAAAATATTAAAAAAATCAGTACAAAACCCCCAAACGCCATGTGGTTAAACTTTAAGCCTCTGACCAAAGTGTCTGAACATTGAAATCCTTTGGGATTTCTCCTCTTTGTTTCTTTTGTTGTTTGATGATGGCTTTATACAATTTTTAACAAAGGTGATACATTAGGTTTGAACGGAGATGGTGTTTTAGCTGCTGCAAATTATCAGCAACGCACAGTGTATCTGCTATTGTTTTGTTTAACTTTTGGCACCTTTTTCCCTCCCATTGTTTTGCTTTTCAGTTAAACTGATCTGGCCGGAGGACCATAGTTCATGGATTTTTTTTTAATCCATGTGATGCTAAATCGCCCTTTTTTTTAACAGTTTTGTTTTAAACACCAGTGAGTATTCCTTTTCCCTGTTTATGTTAATTGTTACTGCACTTGATTCTGGTACTGGAAAAGTTGTATGACATTATGACAGGCCTACCTTTATCATGATGGAGTTTACCTTCCGACCCTTGTCAAAGAAGACGGCTACAACACCCTGAAAAGATTGGGTTGAGCATTTCAGATCTGTTATCTGAGCATCATACAGTTATGTTGTCAATTTATTTCAGAGAAAGTATCATCCCAGAAAACCAAAGTAAGGATATTGTACTTAGTATAAAATTTATGTGTGTAATTTACCTGTGAAATGTTGCATCAGTGTGTCAGATATGACAATTAAAGTTTAACTGGTAATCATTGGAAATCTAGATGTTTGCTGCTGTCATGGTAAATATGACCTTGTTCCAGTCCTCCATATTTGACATTGCAAAAGATGCCATGTAAATGAAACTCCAACCCACCCACCCCCTAAACAACTGGAACAACAACTGGACTGTTCCTCCAGCTGGGAACTTTGTATTTTTATGTATTTGTGCCCATCACTTTCTATCTCAGATCTTAGAAGCGAGTCAGTCAATGGAGTTTTCTTTGTCCCCCCCCTTTTTTTTTTGTGGTTAGTTTGTGTGATGTAATTGACAAACAGCAAATTTGAACATGTATACCAACTGACGGAGATGCCGTAATCAATGCTGCTACAAGTTTTTTTGGATACAGGACCTGCATGCTTTTCGCATACATGTTCGCTCTTTACTTAACACTTTACTGGTGTTTTTAGACCGAGACTTTGACCTCTGAAAGCTGATCACAATTTTTTACTGCCACACCCTGAACTGTTCACACTGGATGCTGATTATTTTTGTGAAAGGGCTTTATATCAACATAGAGACCATACAGTAATATAACTGCAGTAGAAGTACTAGAACACATGACAACAACTATGTTTTGTGATTGCTTACACTTTTCAGGAATAGGTTGAAGTCTTTTGTAACCCCCGTGACTGGAGAAGGCTGTGATTGTCAGCTGAAATGTATAGACCGCATTTGCAGCTATGTTTGACCTGTTCCATCCTGGCTCTGTCCTTTGACAAATAAGGTTATTGATTTTCCACAGACTGCTACAGGTCCCCCCTCTCTCTCTCTCTTATAGTCTCACACACACATGTGCACACACACACACACACACACACACGTGTACACACACACACACACGTGTACACACACACACACACACACTTTGTCAAGATGGGTTTTAGTAGAAGTATCTGGACAAAGGAGTGAAACTGAAAGATGATTATTTTGTGATTGTTCAACGCTGGATCTACTGGATTTGGCCAGTGAAAGCAAGTACATACAATGCTCCAAGCTTTGATCAAAGAGGTATTGCAGACAAATTTAGCTTATTCTCAGCTTTTCTGTCACAGTTAGGCAAGTTTTGCCTGAGGCTTACAGAAGCACGTCAGGAATAATCCTTCAGACAAAGCTTTGCATCTTAGAATCATATTAATCCCTTCATGTAATAATGTAATTTGACAAATATATAGATTTGCAAGTGATGTCAGGCAAACTGTTTAACATTGGAAGCAGTCACTCTATCTTACGTCTCTCTCCAAGTTCTGTAGCACTCATTGTGTGATTATACGAGGGCCACTCATTATATTTTACAACCTGGCTTTTCAAGAACACTTTAAGTTACAACCAGTATGTCTACTCAAGGTTTTGGAAGAACCTCCCACCAGCTTGTACACAATTTGCCATCCGCACAAACCAGCAGTCCATGACACCCGACCACGTTGACTGGGGTAGGTCCAAAATGACACCCTCGAACAATGCTCAGGCATCTTCTGCGCTCTGAAACTGCTTTCCCTTCAACTGCCTCTTGACGGAAGGAAACACAAAACAGTCACAGGGGGATAAGTCAGGGGAATATGATGGGTGGGTAACCAGCTGAACATTATTTACGGCTAGACAGTCCAGAGTTGCAGCTACTATGTGCGCGCTGGCACTTTCTTGATGAAGCAGTAGACCACGGACACCTGCTCGGGGACGCTGTTTGCACCATGTCTGGAAGACTTTAGGCAAACAGTGGTTAACATACCAGTCAGCCATAACCGTATTTCTGTCCTCACGCAGTATGGTGGCAAATTGGCCAGATTTTGCAAAGAAACAGGCTATCATTTGTTTGGAAGCACTTCTGTTTCTTTTGAAGTTCACAGGTGGGTTCTTACCTGGGAAGACCCACACCACCGACTGTTGCTTCGTCTCGGGGTCGTATTGGTATTCCCAGGTTTCGTCTCCTGTTACGATGTCCCAGACCCGAGGGGACCTTCCTCCGTCAAATTTTCTTAGCATGTGGGTGCTCCTACCACGCTTCTGCTCTTCACTCAGGTTGTAGGGCACCCGACGGGCACAACGTTTCCTTATGCCAAGGCAGTCGTGAAGAATGCAAATGAGATCTCCCGATGAAATCTTCATGATATCCTGTATTACAGCGTACATCATTTTTGGGTCCTTCTTAATCAGGGATTCTACCCTAGAGACGATTTCTGGGGTAACGGTCGTTGCCACTCGACCACAACGGTCATCGTCTTCAACTGTTGTCTGGCCAGACAAGAACTGTCGGAACCACCTGAACACAGTGGCTTTGGGCGGAGATTGATCTCCAGTACAGTGTTTTAAACTTTGAAAGCAGCCTTGAAAAGATTTTTCCCGGCAGTAGTCATAACACATCATGGCTCGAAAATCCCTTCCAGAAAGTCAACACTGCTGGCAAAAGACCCGTCACCCGTACCGGACATTTTGTCGCATGGAAAATAATTGGTTGTACGGAATCAAGTAAATTTTTTGGTCAAAGTATCATGAAACTGGTCTACAATATGATGTAAACAGAAAAGTTGTGGCGTCATTAGTTCGTCCAGGTTGCAAAACATAATGAGTGGCCCTCGTATAATATTTGTTTGGTCTTCAGTGGAAATGAAAATACAAGTGATGAATTTTTCTTTTACACTACAGATTCTTGCTTGGGCATCGGCTCCTTTTGCAAAGGTGTGATGTGATATTTTGTATCATTGGTGGAATTTTTTTTTTTTTTTTAAAGCAACATAGTTGACAAAGCACAGTAACTTGCATTTACATGAGTAACAGTGGATATTAGCTAAACATACAAAAAGAGGAAGTGCCTGATTTAAAAAAAAATTGTTGTTTTAGTAACCTTTTCCAACTCAGCTTGCTCTCCAGCCAGTTTTTATTGACATTTTGTGCAGCCGTAAGCATGTGTTCAGAACTGTTGTTCACACCAGCTCACCAATTCTTTTTTTTTTATTTTTTAAATACATGTATTGAAGTGTCCTGAAAAAAGAATGCTGGGTGAACTAAACTTTTTGAGTTTTGTTTCTTTTTTAGTTTTAGTTTCCATTGGTGCCTCGTTTTGTGTTTTGTTTCGTGGTCTTACAGCTGTTCTTGTACTTTTAACAGACTTCATTTGTCTAGATCTGTGAAAAACAAAGTGAAATTTTATTATGTTGTGCTTAATGTTTTCTTCTTGAATGGTGAACCTTGATTCTGGTTGCTCTGGCAGTCTTTTTTTTCTTCTTCATGTTTTGAGTTCACATGACTTAACTTTTTCTTTATTGTAGTGAAATGGTATGAAAGTATGATGTGCTTACCCGACAAAGATTGGAATAGATTTTATGGTATTGTTCCACTGTTTTCTGCTTTTGAAATTTATTTTAAATTTGAATTTTTTAACAGTGATAGGACATGCAGGACAATTTAGAACAGTTTTTGAGGCCAGTATGTGGTGGTCATTTCTGTGTGTGTGTGTGTGTGTGTGTGTGTGTGTGTGTTAGAGAGAGAGAGAAATATGTTAGAAATATCCCTGCATTCTGAAAAAGTACACAGATGTGTAGTTGTGATTTATATATCGCACTGTTGTTTTATCAGTTTCAGTGTGAATGATTTAATTTTCTCTTTTGGTTCTTTCTTTTTGTGTAGTCTGAGACCGAGGGGAGTTTTCTTTAGTTTGAGTGAAGTGTGAAATCCATTGAACACAGAGAGGGAAAAAACCCAAACTCAACCTGTCTCTATGCATGAAACACAGATTCTCTTTTTAACTGATACTTCCTGATCACTCAGTACTAAAAAAACCCAAAATGCACTGCTGGGAGAATATGCCAAAGTAAGGTAAACATCCATAGAAGTTATTTCTTAAATTTCAGTCGATGGCAGAGGTATGCAGTTTGGAAGTTTGATACACACCAGTTGTCCAAGTGGTTTGATCATAAACGTACAGTTCTACATTTTCAGTGTTTTATCTGTAGTGAAATTGTAGTGCATACAGTATGAGGACACAAGAAATGTCTGTTCAGAGGTGTGTGTGTGTGTGCGTGTGTGTGAATGTAGGTTATGTAAATACCGTGTCAGCTCTTTGAAATGACATCCTCTGTGTGTGTGTGGATGTTCTGTGCTACTGTTGGCGTATGCGTGGGGGTTGTAAGACGGATGTGCTACAGTCATTTTACATCATTTTGCTACACCACGCAGTTACTTTGTGTCCTCTGTCTGAAGTTTAAAATATTATGTTCATACTGAAAACAAAATGGTGTGTGCGTAAAATGTTCATATTTGTATACCAGAGTGTGTAAACTATGTATGTTTACTTGTAGCCTTGTTGTACACTGGAGTTACAAATGGTTGTAAAGTGTGAAAACGTGAACATGAATGTGAATGTACTTTTTATAGAAAAAAAAAATATGTATAGTGTCTCAGGAAGAAACCATTACTTTTACAAATTGTGGACTGCATATTGTTTATCTCCGAGTCACTACTTACACCCCAAGTAGAAAATTTCCTTTATACATTTTTGCATATAAAGAAATATTGGGTGTTATTTTATATACCTGTGTGTCTACAGCAAACTTTTTATTGTATGTGTACGTTCATGTAAAATGTAACCTGTGTACTCTTTTAAAACCACTGAATATGTACTGTGCAAATATTTTCTGGGTGACACCATACTGCATTGCTACTTTGCAATTTTCAAGCAATTTAAATATGGTCTTTATGCATCTGATTAAACTGTATGTCTTGTAGCTGTGGACAGCATTTTGTCATTGGTAGTGAACTGCCATCATACAACCAGCGCTTTAAAAGCAACGTAGGTAGCATAATCATAGATCAGAGGGACAGCACAGTGCACATATTTTTGCCTTATAATGTTGTAGTCATTGGCAATCAGAGTACAACCCCCATATGGCAGTGCGCAGTATGTATACATTTGCTAGAACAGAGAATATCAGTTACTTTATGTGCCCTAACTTACCTGAAAACCCTCTGAATTGGGTTCGTGGTTTTATGTTCATTTTCTGTTAGGTTTTGTTGTTGTTGTTGTTGGTTTGGAGTGGTTGGGGAGGGCTGGTGCTGTTTTGAAATTTTTTTTTAACTGCTAAGGCTACCATGACATTTAATATAGTGACCAGTAAAGCTCCTTAATGTGACAAAACCCAAACTACATTGTATTTTATTGTAAATGAAAATCCAGATAAAAACAATTGAGACAGATAAATCTGATTTTCTGAATTTGTTTTGATTTTTGCCTACACAGTTGTTTTTTTGTTTTTTTTTCCCATATGGGGGTATTGTTGCTCACATTCATATTCATCATGGCACTCTGCTGTTAGGTTCACTAGAGAAATAATTCTTCGAAGGATAGTCTCAGTGGCTAGGTGTATGCTCATAACACTGACCAGAACTGCTTTATAGAGAGCGTGACATTAATTTTCCAAAATCTGTTCGTGCTTTGGCAGGTGGAATTACAACATTGTTTGAGGTGAGAGATGTCTCATAATTTGATGAAACAAGTACCGAGTATATATACTACTGTATGACTGTCTGTTCACCAGGTATTCAGATTTTGATTGGCTGTGACATGTTTTGGCATATGTTGACAAAATGGAGGGGGGGGGGGGGCTGCTTCTTTGCCATCACTATGATCAGTCTTTGGCTGACATGACAAAGAAATAGCAGGTGTCCCCGTTTGCTCTGGTGTCACCGTGATTTGACAGAGAAGGCCACATGAATGTATTCTCGTCCTCTGATGAACCATATAATCTGTTGTGATATATAACCAAACAGAGTAAACCAACATGGCGGGGCATAAGCTGCTATGATGCCTATATTAAATTAATGATTCAGAACTTTTCTTGGAATGGCATCGTTAGTAATTGCTAAGCTTATTTTTCATGAAAACTGTCCTCAGAAAGTGTGCAGACCTCACGTTCTCCCAATGAAAGGAACATGAATTATTTCTATCCTCCACATGACAACTGTTGTCCCTTGATGGTTTTTATCCAATGCGGAGATTGGCTGTTGTGCATTTCTGCTGAATGTCCAGTGCTAAAAATATAGTGTATGGCATCTACTTTTTTCTGTACAATGTATTCCCTGACGTCTCCATTCTTCTCCTGCAATAACTCCATTTTCCTCTCTGAATGGTTCTCATTGTGATCGATACTTGTAATCTCTTGTATCACTGGTTGAGAATTTTGACAAAACCATTACATTTCTGTGTCTGTGTCTATTATATTGTTACCAAGAGTAGATTAAACTACACCATCAGTGGTTCCTTTGAGTTAAAAAAATACATGTCATATCTCTGCTGTCTGACTCTCACGCTGTTATATGTATGTGATCAACATTGGTTCAGATGTAGTAATGTCCAATATATATATATATGTACTTTACTGTTCAATACTTATCTGACCTACCCAGATGATGAAATCAAAAGCTGGATTTCTTTTCGCTGTCAACATCGTATTGCTGCTATTCCATTAAAATCTCTATGGAGCAACCTCATTTCACTGGTCAGTCTTCTGTTTTACACTTTGCCCCCCTTTCCTCCACCCCTTTCCTCCACCTCTTTCCTCCACCCCTTTCCTCCACGCACACGTTCATAATAGCGTGTACTACCGATACCCTTCAGTGAAGTCCCTCTCTCGTGTGTGAGACGCAACATTCAACGTACCCCCAGACATGGCCAAATCCAAGACAAGAATTATTCGGCCACAAACTCGAACAAAGGGTCTTATAAAGTAGAAGAGCGAGCGACAGTTGCCATAATGAAATGTAGCGCTCGCAAAACACAGTTATCGGTAACGCTGGTTTAGGAGGGATGTCGTCAGCTGTTGTTTGAACGACCAGACAATAAACTCAAAATCAGTGAACCATGCTTCACCTGAACGGGCATTGCAGTAATCCAAGTCCTGATGATGCGCCCATTCATATTGATTGCTCATGTTTCAACAATCGAAGTCTTCCGACGGGTCCTGCTCGCTGCCTGGCAGCAAAATGCTGCCGGACAATGGTTTTGTCCATGTACTGGAAACGCGGCTATCGATTCACTGTCAAGACGGTTTTATGGAATCCGTATTGTTGGTGCCACGCGGAAAAGTTTTTTTTTTTTTTTTTTTAGCAAGGGAAGTAACTGCCGAGGGGCATGTAGATCTAGTGATTTCGGCGGAGTTAGTTCCCATCGCACGCACATAGAAATCATACTGTTCTCCGTTTTTTTTTTGGGGGGGGGGGGGGGGGGGGGGGGGGGGGGGGGGGGGGGGGGGGGGGGGGGGGGGGGGGGGGGGGGGTACTTTATGGCTCCTACTAATGTCAGGCAGCACACTTCCTTCAAAACAAATTTCCCAACCAAACCAGACAATGGTTTCCAGAAGCAAAACATTTCCACAAGATGCACTGGAACCAAATATGAAGCCGATTCAGAAGCGCAATTTTATAGTCTAGTAATCATGATGATACGGCGTCCGTGCAAACTAAACCCCATATACTGAAATGGCTGAAAACTATGCACCCTGTTATTCATGCCCCGCACATGCCCAAGTATATGCTTAAGACAGGTCACCCATCAAGTGTCAAGTCTGCCATTTCAAGTATCAACGCTGACATCAAACATGTCTCTTCAACGACACCCAAATATTGACATCAAAATTAATGCACTTTTAACAACTCTAAATCAAGGAAAACAGGGGGCATTCAGTTTAATACTTACTCCCCAACCTGCCTCATTTTGGGGGGTGTTATGTGACCTCCGAGGCGGCCGGTCTGCCGTAAACTGCTCAGTGCACAGTGCTGACTGAACTACAGAAATGACTGAATATTTCAATCATTAAGGCATACGCACAATTTCAAAATCGTCTTCTGTACAATTCACGTGCCACCGAAACATTTTCACGTTTAAGATTAAACAGCATAACGCCGAGTCGTATTCTTTGCCTTACTACATGCTGGTATGGTATCAGTTACACGGTCAAAGACTAGATTACTCCAGTACTCCCTGTAATCATAGTCTTCGGAAACGGCCCCCGGAGTGTAGTAGTTAGCACTTCAGTCGGACCGGCCTCGGACCGGGAGACACGGGTTCAAGTCCCAGCCGAGGCAAGCCGCGGGATTTTCCCTACCTAGGCTACTCCTAGGTCGGCTCCTACCCTGAGCGGGTGTGCAATGGGCCCAATGGGGAGTTGCTGTCGCACAGCCGAGACTAACCCACTTCACGGGTGCGACTCAGTTCGGGTGCTTCCCTTGGCCTTGGTATGACACATCTCATGGGCCTTGTTATATCTATGACAGGAAGCGTGGAACGTGGCCCTGTCACGCAATCCCAAACGACAAGGACCTCCAAAGCATCACTCCATCATCTCCATTATCACGGCATAATCAAAATTGCTCCCATGACCTGGTAGGAACATCACTGGATCTGACGAAGAGTTGGGACATTAAAAAACAACCCCCCCCAACCCCCCCCCCCAAAAAAAAAACAAAAACAAAAAAAAAAAAAAAACAAACAAACAAACAAACAAACAAAAAAACCACAAAACGTAGTCTTTGGTGTAGTTCCCCCCCACCCCCCTCTTCCCCCACGCTCTACTTTCCACCCAAGTCCCTTTCTGTTGTCCGCCCGACATGCTACACTGGTTGGGCTACCCAGATATTTACCAGTAGGTATTTACTGCGTACAATAAATAATTAGTTTCCCTGGCACTTACAGAACTTGCGGTTACGAACAGCCGTGTTGAATTTTCAGGGGAAACATCGATTACTTTTTGAGTGGGCATCACTTCAGCAGCCTAAAGGTGTGTGTAAACGGCACAAAAATATCTTAGCAACCAGTCGGAAAGTTTGGAAGAGAGAGAGAGAGTCCGCAGTTTTCAATCAACAGAAACAATGACAAACCCATTCTAGAGTGGAAAATTCTACTTTCAAAATTAATGAGCACGCATTCTTCTCGGCAATGCATGACTTTAAAGTAACATTGTCGTGGTAAACACTTCACGACTCATTTGTCAGAGTGAAGTTTCACATTGTGTCACATGAAAATTTTACAAAAAGCAATATAGCGGTGAACGTTCTAGTGTCAGCATACTATGTATGCTTCCGTGGTGAGGCTGCGGGGAGACTGGGGCGTGATGAGATTTGTTTTCACACAAATGATGACTGTTGTGTCGGCTGTTAACTGCAAAGTGTACATCAATGCCGACTCTAAGTTGACCGTCGCGTATGAACGTATATATATATATACACATGTGCTCCCATTCCATCCGGATGACGCCTCGAATTAAAACAAGATGGCCACTGACCAGCCCAATATGTTGTTTCCATTTAATCACCTGCTGTCGTCACGGTCGTACTTTTGTAATGCCATGTATACGGGAGGACACACACACACACACACACACACACACACACACACACACACACACACACACACACACACACACACACACTCTCTCTCTCTCTCTCTCTCTCTCTCTCTCTCTCTCTCTCAATGGAAACAACTGACCGGGCTTGTCAGACCAATCTTGGTTTTGGAGGAGAGACGTCAAGTTGTTTTCTTTGAAATCTATGACGTTTTCCTCATTGGGATGACGCATAATACATTTGACGTAATAACTTTGACTCGGATACAATTCTTGCAATGAAAGCAGCCCCATGAAAATTGAAGTGTTGCTGCTGCGCAGTGTAAAGATCGAATTTATACCGGCTCAATGTGTTTAACAGACAAGTCTGCGCGGCGAACGTTTTTTCACTATGTGTTATGTCTGCTGCGCGCGCGCGCACACAGACACACACAGACATACGCGCGCGCGCACGCACGCACGCACGCACGCACGCACGCACGCACGCAGACTTGCGCGAGCCGCGTTTGTGCATGTGCTCCATTGAGACCTATGTGGTGTTCTCTCACTCTACTATGCTATTGAGTGAGAGTCAGTGGGAAAAACAAAGCTCACTACATCAATGAAACTCCCGCTTTCCCCGTCTACAAATAGAGAACTTCCGAAAAGTGACGACACACCCCCACGTCAATCAAACATGACGTCGGCAAACTGACGCTGATACAGTTTTGCGTCAGTGCGCGTGTGCCTTTTCTGCGATGTTTGTGAGGCGTGTGGCTTGTGTAAAGGAAATGTGCTTCGAGTACAAATTTTCGAGTCAACTGACGACAACGGCTGCAGTGAATTTTTCTAATTTTTTTTGTATATTTTTATGGCACCCCAGGCTCATTATCTATGTATAGTAGGAGCGATTTTGAGATCTAAAGTGTGTTCACCAGCACTTTCATCAGGTACGGTTTACGGCCAAAAGTATAAAAGCGACAACCTCCAAAATTCACTCAGTTGAGAGTCCGTATTCATGCTATCTATGTCCCAAAAATGGAGTGGTTTAGGTAAATATTACGCCTTTAAACGCCAGAAAGCCACTTTTTTTGAAAAGGGCGATAACTCGCAAATCATGTGTGCAATCGTACCTGGATCGGGCCTTCTATTCAACAATCTTGATTCATTTAGAAACCCCAAATTTGAAATCGATCGGTTTAGTATTTTCGGAGAAATAGGCATCTGAACTGGGTTCACATGCAATGTCAACTCAGGCTCGGTTTACATGAAAACTATAAGAGCGACCATTTTCTAGTAGTGAGTCAATTCAGAGTCCGTATTCAAGCTATCTACTGCCAAACAATTGAGTGATTTAAAAAATATTACGCCTGTACACGAAAGACAACCAACTTGTCTCAAAAGGGCGATAACTCCCAAATCACTTAAGCAATCATCACACGCTTGAATCGTCTAATGTAACATTTTGATAAATTTGGATACCCCAAATTTGAAGCCATTCGGTTAAGTATCTTCGAAGAAACGGGCCCGGACACAATTCACACACGCACACACGCACACACGCACACACACACGCACACACATCCGCACAGACGGCACTCACTGAGGAGGAGAACTGCGTTCGGAACACCATACGCGTCAGCATCGATGACGCAAGTTTTCTTACGTCATTGTCAGAGTTACACTTGCATAATCGTCTCTGCGGAGATCGGCAGTGACGTGCGTTTGTACCACAGATGCTTGCCTATGAACGTGGAAATTTTAGCCCGTCCTATTATGTTGTTTCCATTACTATGGAAACAACATAACAAGAGAAAGAAAAAAAAAAAAAAACAACTTGAAGAAGCACACATCATGCAAGCTTGAAATGAAAGGGGAGGGGGCGGATGGAGAGGGTTGGCACTGTACAGATTATACATTTTTTTATATTTTTATTTAATAATATTAATAACAGTAATAATAATAATGACAGTACTTATGAAATTAACCTATTAATTAATAACAGTTCTAAGCGCTTAAAAGAAAATTTTACTTGTTCATTTACAATCAAAATCACACAAGTAAATTAAATGGTGAACCGCTTTCACCGGTTGGAGCAGGCCTAATTCTCTTACCACAGCAAAGGTTCGACAGAGTGCCAAACACCCACCTGTGGACAAGGGCGAATCAACAGCCAATGGACGTCCAGGTCAGGCGGCGAAAGTGGCGATGGGTCGGCCACACCCTGCGGAAGGAACCCTGCAACATCACCAGGCAGGCGCTCGAGTGGAACCCGCAGGGGATGAGGAAGAGAGGGCGCCCCAAGCAGACCTGGAGGAGGAGCTTGCACTGCGAGCTGCGAGACTCCGGCCTGACATGGGAGGAGGCCAAGACCTGCGCCAGGGACAGAGTGAGATGGAGGAGAGCTGTTGAGGCCCTGTGCTTCTCTAGGAGCCAAAAGGACTAAACTCACTAACTAAACAGCAATGGGACAAAAAGGTCTATAAGAAATCCCACTTAACAGCGTGAGAAACCACCACAACGTGCCCCAGTTTCCCTCGTACGTTTCTGGAAAAAAATTTGTTTTGGCCGGACTACAGCAACAGCTACGCGGCTGATGTATCCTTTTTGGATGGAGCTGGAGTGAACACCACATCCGACTTGTTCAGCTTGAGTCCCCAAAAGGTGAGGCCAAATACTGTACACCCGTAGCGTGAGCACTTGCCGTGCTTTGGGTAAGACTGATAAAAAAGAGAATTGTCTTGACATTTTTTATTTGATAAGGTTGTATTGACAAAAATATAATTAAAAATAATGAGTAAATTGCTTAACAAAAGATAAACAACAACAACTTAAAAACCAACGTAATTTTCTTCATTTTTCTCTCCATTTATCTTCCTGTTCATAAGTTTTATGATTTTTGTTTTGCTTATTTGTTTCACTCATGGAGTAGAGGACTATAATATTCACGTTTCATACTACTGTGAAGCAATCGCTGAAGCTGTGAAGTTGATACATGTACCATGTTTTCAAAAATCCACCGAATGTTTTCAACGTATGTCACATCAATACGGAGAAAACAGTACATTCATACTCATTATGAATATCAGTCATAACCTTTCAGATCTGACAATGACTCGCCACTGGCTGCTGATCGTCTTTTGGGTTTTGTTCCAGTTTCTACGTCTAGCGAATCAAGAAGGTAAACTTAAAATTGTACATTAGATTATTGCTCATTATCATTGTTGCTGATTTTTAAGTTGTTTCTCTATAGAAACAACTTTATGAGACGGGGCAGATTTTGCTACGCGCAGCAGCAAGTTTCAGTGATACAAAACAAGACTGTGACGTTTCTCCAAACAATACTTACTTTCACGCACACAGTGACGTAACGAAATCTGCGTCATAGACACCTTACGTGCACACTTTGCTGCTGCGTTCTTTTTGGCGGGAATGACGTGTGTGTGTGTGTGTGTGTGTGTGTGTGGACGGATGTAATGATGGCTATCTCCTAAACCACCTCGATGGAGGCCTTTTTACTTTGAGATAAAATGGGAAATCACCTTCTCCAGAGCTACCTTTCACGATTTTTAGCCTGCCGCATTTTCAGAAGAGTTATCGCCAATTTTAAAAAATCGGTCATGTTACGAATTTTTTTCGAAAAAGTTGTTCAAATTCCTTCATTTTCTAGACTTTGGAAGTTCACCCAATCACACTGCCTTGATTCGTGCTACAGCTCTGTAGCTCTGACTGGTTTTGTGGTAAAAAAAAAAATTTCCGAGGTAGGGGTGGTTTGCACATAAGATCTATGAAAAGACTACTGCAAATTACTTATCATCCCGGCGTTTTTGTCTAGTGTGACAACTGCACATATGACAGGAACTACTGCACTATTATAACTTTAGCGTTTAGAATAACTGAACTTTTAGATAAACATAACTTTTTCAAGTTTCTGTGAGAAGCACCGGTCAAAAGAGTTCCAAATTTTCGATTTCATAAGTACAATCCAAGGTATTCTAGTCCATGTTTCACCAGCCCTCTAGATCTTCCAGATTTTATGTAAAAATTAGTTCAGCCAGGGAAGTCACAAAAGCAACAGGGAAATCACAAGACATGCACAAGCATCATCTGTCATACCACCAGTGTGAAGCTGACGTCAAACGCTTAGTTCACAGACAAAATAAGCAAGTATCGTCACTGCCTCCGACATTTCACCAGCCCTCTAGATCTTCCAGATTTCATGTGAAAAATAATTCAATCGGGGAAGCCACAAAGCCAACAGGGAAATCACAAGACATAAACAAGCTTCCTCAGACGATGGCAGTGCTAGAGGCTGACGTGAAAATGTTTAGTTCGCGGAATTGACGTCATCTCTCTGTCTGTGTATGACGACCTGCCTGAGGCTGACGTCAAATGTTTAGTTCACGGAACTGACCTCTCTCTCTCTCTCTCTCTCTCTGGGGAGCCAGGGTGGCCGAATGGTAGAGCGTTGGACTTTCAATGCTCGGGTCGAGAGTTCGAATCCCGGCTTGGGCCAAATGTTTGTGCTGGCCTTTCTCTCGTTGCCCCGTCTTAGAAAGCACCCTTACGTGGTGGAAAAGGACGTTAAACTCCTAAACACCCACCCACCCACTCTCTCTCTCTCTCTGTCTGTCTGTCTCTCTCTCTCTCTCTCTCCCCCACCCGGCCCCACCCCCAGTCACGTGACTAATCGGTCGAGGTCGTAGAGGATCTAGTGTCATTGGTAGAACTTGGAGAGGGGAGAACCGGCAACAATAACAACAAAACAGACAAAATAAAATGAAATTTGGAGAAACAACTTTGTAGGACGGGGCCGTTCCTCCTTGTTTTTCTGTGTCGTATTTCACCAGCTTGGGTTTGCTTCCCATCCTCTGAAACATTGTAAGAAGCGTACAATCGTTTTGCTGCTGTTATTGTTGTCGCTGTTGTTTGTGCCGTTGGCACGTCACGGTTGTAGTCAATGTTAACCTTTCAGTCATAGCCGGGTGGGTGTTTGGGAGTTTAACGTCCTTTTCCACCACATACGGGTGATATCAAAGACGGAGCAACGATGAAAAAGCTAGCACAAATATTTGGCCCCAGCCGGGATACGAACTCATGACCCGAGCATTAGAAGTCCAACGCTCTACCATTCGGCCACGACGGCTCCCAGCCACGAAATTTAACATTAGTATACTGGGGATGGGGTGGGAGTCATTTAGTCTTCACTGAGTGGGGGAGCCTATGAATTACGCCGACCACATCGGCACAGGTGCATGACTTGAACTGTTTGGACCCTAAGAAACTAAGAAAGCACTGACTTTTTGTCCCCTATCACAGAAAAAACACCAGAAGAGTACATTATAACCTTCCCAGAGGAGGACGATTCTCTACGTCTCGTGTTTGAAAAATACGACTGGCAGTTAACGATATCCACACCGAGATCACATGACGTCATGGTCAACCTGACGATCGTCTCCCCAGGCATCTCCTTTAACGTTACCACTGACGGTGTGGATACATACCAAGGCGTTATTACCAGCAGTTCTGAGCCTCTCATCGTCCACCTTTTTGAGGCTGAACGCCGCCTCGGAACGCCCGTGACAGTAAGGCTGACCTCAGACGACCGAATCAATGTGTACGCATTCAATTTTTTCTACTTGTATTACGTTTCTCTCCGTAGTTTCAACGTAGACGCTATCTTGGCGAGGCCTGTCGGCCATGCCAGTTTAAACGACAGCGGGATAATGTCGAAAGGTGGTTTGCGACACATCGTGGTGACCTCACCACTGTTAACCACGTTTTTCTTGGTGACTGCCGGAGACAATGAGACAGAGGTCAGCATACAGAGTCCCGTCCCGATCACCTTGCTGGGGTCAGGCGGCTTCCAGACTGTTCCTCTTAAAGATGGAAATGTTTCTTTGAAGCTGCAGAGTATGCAGACACTGTACACGTCCGAAACTGTTGACTTGACAGGGGTGGTCGTAGAGTCAGATCGACCTGTGGTAGTGTCTAGCGGGAGTTACGGAAGCGCCGTGGAGGGCGGGTGTTGCTATGACCACATGTGGGCCCAGTTACCACCCGTCGAGGACTGGGGACGAGAGTACGTGACCTTTCCCACGTCGTCCATGGCTGAGGCCTCTCCTAGGAGCGTGGACTTCTATCACGTCGTTGCTGCGGTAGAAAACACCACTGTCTACATCGACTGCAACACGACAGCCACGACTTTCTTCCCTTCGGCTTTCAGCTGGACGAGGCTAAAACTGGACACACTTTCTTTCCACCACATCTACGGTGATGGGCCCATCATGGTTGTCAAGATCGTCGTCGGCAACAGGAATATTCCATATGGCCTTGACCCTTGCATGCTGGTGCTTACTGACACCAGTCGATGGTCTACGGTATTGACCTTTCCGATGCCCACGACCTCGACCTGGTCGATCAGCGACGTCAAGTTCGATCTGACCATCGTCACAACGGCATCTGGTGTCAGTGATCTAATAATGAATGGGAAGAAGCTGGAACTGGACTGGAAAGAGGTGAGTCTTACGTCTTAGGTCACATTTTTCACAGCAATGACTTGCAAAGGTATTTGTGTCTCCGGCCTCAGGCTACAGAAATGGCTCAGAACTTCTGTTCAGTTCTGCCAGAACTGAATAATGTTGTTGTTCACACATTATTCTGTCTGACTTTACCTTGCGATTTAATTCAACTTTATTTTCCTGTCTGAGCTGCAGACTTTTGCTTCGTTACCGCCACTGTTGTAGCGTGTCTGTTAACGCGTAAAAAAAAAAAAAAAAAAAAAACACAAAGAAAACACAACAACAACAAACACCCAAACATTATTCGATTCAAAATTCAAAAAAATACTTTACTGTCTGTTCTGAAAATACATTTTAAAACAGAAATTTGTCTTCAGACACATGCATTCGCTCCGCTCCGTATACTATGATCATAATATAAAATAAGTCCTAAGTTCTAAAATAAGTCACACACACACACACACACACACACACACACACACACACACACACACACACACACACACACACACACACACACACACAAGGACATAATACAAAATAAAAGAGAGATTAAACACGAGATAAATAAGTGAGACTGATGAACTGTCGGTTACATCACAGTTTTACACAGCGTTACAATCAAATAAACGAATGAATTGACACTATCACAGAAACTGAGAAGGAAAATACTATTAGTCAGTACTGGGTGGTACAAGTTACTAAAGAATTCTTTTATCACTGGACAAAATATCATGAACATTGTGCTGCTTCAGGTGTCAGTTGCTGGACGCACGACGGAGCTTGTGGGTGGTGAGGTTACGAACGTCGGTCCTGGTCTGCACGTCCTCTCATCCGTAACTGGCAAGACACGCATGTCGGGTTACATCACGGCTGGCGCCACTTACATCGGGCTATGTTTCGCACTTGGTGGAGATCTGTCTCAGGTGCGTGGTTAGTCCTTATCATCAAACCTCAGTTATTGAAGCACCACCCTCTCCCTGTTTCCTACCTCCCCTCACCACTCACCAAATGTTTTGTCTTTCTAATACATGTATATATATATATATATATATATATATATATATATATATATATATATATATATATATATATATATATATATATATATATATATGTATGTATGTATTAGAGAGAGAGAGAGAGAGAGAGATTTGTAATATAGAAGTTATGTATATCATGTGTTCTATGGTTTCATTTCAGACTGACACGTTATCACCTTACGTCAGCTGTTTAGCCACCAGTCCCCAGTCCCCAGACAGCACTGAAACTCCGAGGTCACCGATCACAACTACTGATGTCATTAGCAGTTCGCGGTTTGAAGAAACTACCACAGCTACGACCACCATCGCACCTGGCACCACAACAGACGCCACCATCTCTACCAAGCCCACGCCGACCTCCAAAGAGCCAACCACCACCATCACCGCGATCGTCGAAACCACTAACGTTGCCAGCACTACAACCACCACCGACAGTGTCACCGCCACTAACGTTGCCAACTCTACAACCACCACCGCCAGCGTCCCCACCACTAACGTTGCCAACACTACAACCACCACGGCCGCCACGAAGAACCCCGAGCCTGCCGTCCGTATCGAGAAGTGCAACTGTGTCAAGATCCCGCCACCAAGCAAAGAGACCCAAGCTGAACATGAAGCTGCTGTGGCTGCGGTCGCGTCCTTGACCCGGCAAATCCAGACCAGCTTGAGCTTGGCCAGCCATGACGTAGGAGCGGCCAAACGCCGGAAGACCAGCACACCGGACCAGCGACAGTCCAGCTTCGCCGTGGGTGTCATCGCTGTCACCTTTGTTTCGCTTGTCCTTGCTGTCCCTCTGTCCTTTGACTTGATCCGACTGGCCAAGTGGCTGCAAGAGAAAATTCCGGCAAAACCGTCAACTGTGCATGCTCCGGATGACTCGCCGAGGGACCTGAGTCTTGAAGATGGCCCCGGTCAGCCGACCGATCAACCGGCGGAGGCGGAAGATGAACTGTAGTCTGGTTAGTGCCAGTTGGATCTACTGCATCTCAGTCGTCAGGTGTACACACACCCCGAACACACACCCCGGCTGAAATGCTGACAGTTAAGAACTTTGAGACTGTACTGCCAGTGCTGACTGTGACCTGGGCCTGTGTACTGTTCGTCAGTTCACCTTCTTTCCTAAACGAGCACGAGGCACCCCCTGACGCCTCAACTGAATGCTAACAGTTGAGAAGAATGCACCGTCCCTGCTGACTGTGATTTACTTTGCACTGTTTATGTAGTACTTTCTTTCTTTCTGTCTGGCCTAAACTAGCTTAAAGCATCTCGCTAACACCCAGCATCGGATGAGTCAACAAGTCAGTCTCTATTGCAAATCCACAAAGCATCAGTTCAGTCACCGGGTGATACAATGAACTATCATTCTTGGCGCGCAGAGGGTATTCCAGCACAGTGCAGCATGTTGTCTGCAGAGCAATAGTCATGTGAATGCATCTGCACGGGGAAAACAAAACAAAAACCGAGAAGACGCGGGTGTTGAGCAGGTTGCCCCGTAACAAACAGGACAAACCCTTTCGGCGCCCGTCGGGTGCACTATGCTGACAGACCCCTTCTCGCGCCTCGTTACAGATAATAATAAATGATCATAACATTGACGATTTTATTAAGGGAGCATAGCCTTTGGGAAGCTCTAAGCGCTTCACAAACGGCACCAACAAGCAACAGAGACCATCTAGGCAGGGGTAGTAGAGCCGCCCAAGCAACAAATCCTATCATAGTCTTGCGACAAAAAGGGATGGGGGTGGGGGGTACCATAAGGCAAACAGATAAATAAACAGTTTCAAACAGTTTCAAACACTATCAAACAGTTTCGAACACTATCAAACAGTTTCGAACACTATCAAACATAAATCACCCTCAACACTCAGATACACAGCCATACTGTCACACACATGAATATTAAAATAAATACGCAGCAAGGACTGGCGCAGTGTTCTTGTAGTTCATCAGTTGTGACCCAGTGCTGAAGCAAGGTTTTCAAAGTATTGCCCACGTTGACCTCACTGGACAACCCGCATGGGACCAGTCTTGAGTCAGTATTACTGCACACTGCGACAGGGTCAGGCAGAAGGTTTGTTGTGGAACCATTGCTTTTCTTTTCGTGCAGTTCAGTTTCAGTGGACCATTTGCCGAATGTAAAACAATAAATCAGAAATAAATCACAAACTGCGCTGTTCTGTCGTGTATCTACAGACTTCAACATAAGTCAAGGACCACTTGCAAATTTGGCTAAAATTCCTGGAAGATGTCCGTGCAGCACTTGGTGGTTTTTCAGCTTCAGCAAGCTTTGCAGGATGCATTGTTAACCCTTTAACACTTTCACAGCAAAACATTTTGAAAGATTCCTTGATCTCTATTTTTTTGTGAATTCTTAAAAATTAGACCTGTCTGTCCTTGACTTACGTTGAAGTCTGTATGTGCGGTTTTTTTTTTTTTTTTCGCATCTTTGAAAATATTATCAAGTAATTGGTACCCAATTCAGTCATCAGTTTAACATCAGCAACATTCATGTGTGATTTAGTAAAACGGCCGGTAAGGAAGAACAAGCTTCAGCACACCTGAATTTCCCATTCAACCTTACTATACAGTTTTGACAGACAAAAATCACATACACATCACTGATAACTTGCGAGAAAGAAATTCCATGACAGGATCTCTTCCTCTGTGTGTGTGTGTGTGTGTGTGTGTGTGTGTGTGTGTGTGTGTGTGTGTGCCGGACGGGAGTGCCGCTGGGGAGACCATTAAGGCCGCTCTGCCGGAGAGACAGACAATCAGTGCCCACTGATGGTTGAAGATGCACTTGAAAACCACGTATCGATTCACTGAGAGTGATATGCAACTGGAACGAAAGACAATATACCCGCTTAAAGCTGTAACTGTCGTCTTTGCTGGAACGCGTACCCCCGGTGACTAAGCTACTATATAATACGGAACCGGAGCCGCCGGTACGGCGCGATTTGGTAACCTGGAAGGAAAGCAGCTGTGTAGGAAAATGTGACTACAGCCAAGTTAGTTCCCATTGCACGGACTTGTGCCAAAGACCTTGGACAGTTTCTTTTCCCAAGGTCTTTACTTCTGCCCTTACGATGTGCAGCATGAACGTCTGCACTGATTGACTATGTAACTATTTCAGTCGGTAAACCCGCCTACGGTCAAATCTTGGAGTCAAACTGAAATCGCTTCAGTGCCTCACCACTTACACTCACCAATACTGAAGAATACAGGGAGGGGGGGGGAGGGGTATTTGAGAGTTTAACGTCCTTTTCCACTACACACGGGTCTGAAGAATACAGAAAGTGAACAATATTCATAATATTTCATTGAGAGGCCGGCAAGGTACGTGCCGGTGTAACCAGGCAACTCCGGGTCAGTAGGAAATCAAGTCGAAACAGAGGCACACATGTTATGCATATCTGTAATCAAACTCACCAACCCAGCATTGAGAGTTGAAAGCCACGAGTGTAGGGTAAACAGTAATGCTGCCGAAAAAAACAAAAAAACGCCGAAACTTGCGAATCCAAACAGGGCCCGGAAATATCGATTATTTGCATTAATTTACAGAGTCTTTATGTCATGTTCAGCTAGAATAATAGCAGTTTAAATTTAATGGCAAACTGCACAAGTAACATACATTTACATACCTGTTCAGTAGGGTACATTTTCTTCCGGCATCGGTGTTCGGGAAAGTTACCTTACCATACCTTCCCCTACGGAATCCACCATATAATTACATATACAGAAAGGGCAGTGTAGCAGTTATGTTCAAGTTGTGGAATGGGTCGACAAACACTGCATGCTCTTAAAGGCTCTGGACACGCATAATCATGATCAGTTTCTGGCAGAACTGAAACAACTTGACTTTGTAGAAAAGCGTTTGCCGCACTGGTACTGAAATGCGTGAACTTATCAGCCCTGGTGCTCTTAAAGCCGAGTGTTAGGTGAATTAAGTCACACCATCAGACGGAGACCTGCACAGAGACAAGGGTGGGCCCAACAGCGTACCGGTAAGTGTGCATATTCTATTTATAGATTGTGCAGCCTTGTTTCCTGCCCATA
This sequence comes from Batillaria attramentaria, assembly GCA_018292915.2. Classification (NCBI taxonomy): domain Eukaryota; kingdom Metazoa; phylum Mollusca; class Gastropoda; family Batillariidae; genus Batillaria; species Batillaria attramentaria. Next base: position 577,917 of record JACVVK020000179.1, on the reverse strand, counting down.
AACGCCGCAGTAGGGTTGCCCTGATTTCTTAAATAATAGAAACCACAAAGTTATAAAATCATGGGTCGTAATGTTCAAACGCAGCATCACTTATCCAAAAAAGGCATCAGGAAGAGAGTAAATGGTACCCCACCACCCCCACCCCCACCCTTTCTCCACCTTTCTCAGCCATTATACAAACTGTACTTATGCATACGGGGATTACATTTTTCTCGGTTTACAATTGCTTTAACATAGATTATCAGGAAAACAGCGTGAAGTACCACAGCTGAAGCAGCCCCCCCCCCCCCCCAAAAAAAAAAAAAAAAAAAAGAAAGAAAAAAAGCATAGACAGCGTCCGCGGTTGCTAGTTAACAGAACAAATGACCGACGTCATTGGCTCTAGTAAAATTTTTATGCAAGACAGTGTGCCTACCCTAGGTGATTTAACGCAAAGTATGCTACATGAATATTTTAAAGAAGGCACAGAAGCGGTGAAGATCGTGGCGTCACCTTTGTACGCCTCTGTACTGACGTGACCGAAGTGAAAATACGAGGAGAAAGGGGCATATATGGCGGAATTTTATTTCATTTGTGAGTATGAGCGACTGGAAACTGGCGTATCACGTGGAGAAGAATATTCAACTTGTCCACTACTTCGACTACTAACACCCCCACCCCCGACCCACCCACCCACCCCGGATGGAGCAACCCGAGCACCACGGCAATAGTGAGATAAACAAAAACGATATACCAGTCAATGGTGTGAGAAACCGTAACAACGTACCCCAGCTTCCCTTGTATGTTTCAGGAAACGTTTCCTGGTTTTGGCTGAACCACAGTAACGGTTATTCGGTTGGTGTTTTTCCCTAGTGGACGGAGGACCAAATCAGACTTGTAACGACTGAGTCCCCAACAGGTGAGGACTGTAATGATTACTGTACAAATGACTGTGCAGAGCTTTGAGTAAGATAAATACTAAACGGACTGACAGACGGACAAACGGACGTTGAGACAGTTATATAGCCGCATGGGATGGACGGACAGACACAAAGTGGATGTAAAAACTTTCGTTGAAACACAATTTTGGTATGTTCTCCTTTATCGTCGAAAGAAAATGTAATTTTCAACACGAGACTGCGTGAAATAATGGGCCGAGTGGTGCATTAAAAATCACCAAAATATATCCCAGTTAAAACAATCATTATTGGTAAGGTTAAAATGGGTGTATATAATATTGATTTTTCAGATCTGACAATGGCCTGCCACAGGCTTCTGGTCGTCTTTTGGGTTTCGTTTGCGTTTGGAGTTTCGTCTCTAAGGCTAAGTTCAGCGAATCAGGAAGGTAAATAATATCATATTCATCATTGATTGCTGTATACCTCTTACAAATGTTCACAATGAACTGTGTTAGTATTTCTTTACAACGCATTCGTATTTCGCCACCTCGGCCGGTTTACCTTCATCCCCTGAAACATTACCGAATACAGCCGAACAATCCTCATACTGTTGTTGCCGTTGTTGTTTTTGCTGTTGCCGGTGCTGTTGTTGTCTCTGTTACTGTTGTTACCGCTGTTGAACCCTGGTATTTGAGAGGTTGGGGGGGGGGGGGGGGGTGTCTATTCTAACCCCAGTCACGTGGCTAAGAGGTCGAGGTCGTATCATTGGCTTGGTTCCTGAGTCGTCAATTAGTTAACAAGCCTCCCAGACAAAGCCTCATTGAATAACTATTGTTTCGTTGACTGAATACTACTTGTAATGAAAGCAAATTCGAGTCTGACACCACCACACTACCACTGGTCAGCACAAAAAGCCCCCCCCCCCCCCCCCCCCCCAAACAAAACAAAATAAAACAAAACAAAAATCTGCTGGTGTTCGCTCCAGCACGCCAATGTGGTGTGATATATCGTTCGTTGTGTGGGCTGGCGCCAGCCGGGCGAATTTGCTGTTTGAATGTTGTTGATACACTTGCGAGTGTCGCACGACATCATTAGGCTGCCTGAAGGTTCTTAAAACCGTGTACATACTTTCCTAAGTGCATGGTCCCGTGCAAATAGCGTGTTTGTCGTGTATGAACTGAACACAGCAAAAAACATTTGCCTCCCTTGCACTTGCAGACCATCTGACCATGACTGACCGGCAAGACTGGCAAAAGTCAAAGAATGAACGCATTGATGAAATGTTATAACCAAAATAGATTAAACAGTCTAAAACAAAAGCACTCTTCATTACTGCAATCCACAGCACTGATATAAATAAAAATTTTAGCACTTACCACACACGGCGCCCCACGCTACGATCAGCACTGAACTGAAACGCCGATTCAGTCTACTTTTCTGTCGGGTACTGTCACAAATCACTGAAACGCTTTCCTTCAGAAAATAATACGCACCAAGTCTGTAGCTTCACAAAATCTTCTGAGAACTTCTATAATACAGTAATAAGTGATTTACGACGCCGCTAATCAAATTTTCCCTCTGCTGAACTGTTCGCAACTGACTTCGAGCCTTTTCACCACGATCGGCGACAGATGTAGGTCCGCACCGAAATGAGTGCCGTTTGTTCGCTGCTGTTTTACCGTTGACGTGTGTTGATTAAATCCATTCTATATTTATCTAACTTATTATTTCAAAGATTTCAGATAGATTTTTTTTTTTGTATCCCAATTTGGCCAATTTTGTATTCAGTGGTGAAAATAAAACTTTGTGAAATCGCTGAACCAAAAGCTGTTGTCTGCCCCGAAATCGACTGTGTTTACCAGCTATTTTTGGAAAGTGACCTTTATCTCGTCCCACTCGGCGAGTGTCACGTAAGACTGATAGTGTCATCAAAGATCTTATAAACCTGTATTTTGTGTCACCGCATCCAGCGCGGCCAGACTGCATTACAATGACCATAAACTGTTGACCCCGTGGTGGCCTTTGCGGTAAGGTCTGAAGCCTGCCTCGGGTACACATGCATCCTTCATCTCGATGCATTACATTACCGCAATGACCAGCTCGAAGCCAACAACTGAACACAGGCAGTTTATAGCTTTATTGAACTGCACATAAACCGTAACACTGGATGTTTTCACCTTCACAGGAAAAACGCCAGAAGAATACATCATAACTTTCCCGGAGGCGGAACTATCTCGCGAGTCAGAGAAATACGACCAGCAGTTGGCAATATCCACACCGAGATCACATGACGTCACGGTCAACCTGACGACCGTCTCCGCTGGCATCTCCTTCGACATTACGGACGGTGTGGATACACACCAAGGCGTTATTACCAGCAGTTCTGAGCCTCTCATTGTCCACCTTCTCGAGGCTGAAAATCGCAGCAAAACGCCCGTGACAGTAAGGCTGACCTCAGACGATCGAATCAACGTGTACGCATTCAATTATTTCTCCTCCAAAGGTTCCAACGTAGACGCCATTTTGGCGAGGCCTGTAAAGGAAAACGCAACGTCGAGAGATAGTTTTAGATACGCGGCAGTGACGTCACCGCTGATAATCCAGAATGATTACACAAGGGCGTTTTTCTTGGTGACTGCCAGAGACGACGAGACAGAAGTCAGCATACAGAGTTGCGCCCCGATCACCTTGCTGGGGTCAGGGTTCCCGAGTGTTCCTCTTGGAGATGGAAATGTTTCTTTGACGCTGCAGAGTATGCAGACCCTGTACACGTCCGAAACTGAGAACTTGACAGTGGTGGTCATAGAGTCAGATCGACCTGTGGTAGTGACTAGCGGGAGTTACAGAAGCGCCGTGGAGGGCGGGTGTTGCTATGACCACATGTGGGCCCAGCTACCACCCGTCGAGGACTGGGGACGAGAGTACGTGACCTTTCCCACATCGTCCATGGCTGAGATCTCTTCTAGAAGCGTGGACTTTTATCACATCGTCGCTGCGGAAGAAAACACCACTGTCTACATCGACTGCAACACTACTGCTACGACTTTCTTCCCTTCGGCTTTCAGCTGGACGAGGCTAAAACTAGACACACTTTCTTTCCACCACATCTACGGTGATGGACCCATCATGGTTGCCAAGACCGTCGTCGGGGACGCCAGTGGGCTTGACCCTTGCATGCTTGTGCTTACTGACACGAGTCGATGGTCTACGGTATTGACCTTTCCTATACCGGCGACCTCTACCTGGAGGAACAGCGACGTCAAGTTCGATCTGACCATCGTCACAACGGCATCTGGTGTCAATGATCTCAGGATGAATGGCAAGGAACTGAACCTGAACTGGACAAAGGTGAGTCTTAAAAAAAAAATTATTTTGCTTACTTGCAACCGACGCGAGTACCTCATTCTATCTGCAAAGATGGTTCGGATTTTCTGTTTACTTCTGTCTGAGTACATCGTTTTCCAATTACTTCTGGTGCTGGTCTGCTGTTGTTTTAGAGAAGAAGAGCACTTTGTCTGGTCATGGGACTTTTTTTTATTTTATGCTTACTTGCAACCGACGCGAGTACATCATTTTATCTGAAAAAGATGGTTCGGATTTTCTGTTTACTTCTGCCTGAGTACATTGTTTTCCAACTACTTCTGGTGCTGGTCTACTGTTGATTTAGAGAAGAAGTTTTTTTTTTTTTTTTGTCTGGTCATGTGACACGTACTGCAGGTACCTCGGTGCGGTATGCAGGATTATAGACGCGCGGTAAGTGACTAATTTAGTTTGGCGCTGCAGGTGTCGGTCGCTGGACGCACGGCAGAACTTGTGGGAGGTGACTTGACGAACATCAGCGCTGGTGTACACGTCCTTTCATCCGTGACTGGCACGACACGCATGGCTGGTTACGTCACGGCTGGCGCCGGATACATTGGACTGTGTTTTGCGCTTGGTGGTGATCTGCCTAAGGTAAGTTGTTAGACCTTGTCATCTGGACCTAAGATATTTTCCGAAAAAAAACCCTCTCGTTTTTCCTCCTGTTCCTCCTACTCCCTTCTCCATTCACCACACACATTTGACGATGGTTTTTTTTTTTTTTTTTTTTTTGCCTTGAACTATGATTGCCACGTTCGTTTCCTTTTTAGATTGACACACCAGCACCTTACGTCAACTGTTTTCCTACCACCACCACCACCACCACCACCACCAAGTCTACAACCACCAGCAGCGTCACCACTGAGACCACCACCGCGCCTGCCAGACTGACCACCACCATGAAGAACCTCGAGCCTGCCGTTCGTATCCAGAAGTGCAACTGTGTCAAGATCCCGCCACCAAGCAAAGAGCCCCAAACTGAACATGAAGCTGCTGTGGCTGCGGTCGCGGCCCGGCAAATCCAGGCCAATCTGAGCGTGGATAGCCGTCACGTAGGAGCGGCCAAACGCCGAGTAACCAGCGCACCGGACCAGCGACAGTCCAGCTTCGCCGTGGGGGTCACTGCTGTCACATTCGTTTCACTTGTTCTTGCTGTCCCTTTGGCCTTTGACTTGATCCGACTGGCCCAGTGGCTGCAAGAGGAACTTCCGGCAAAGTCTTCGACTGCGCACTAGTACTTCAGCCGACCAGACCCGGAGTCCTGATCTGAGTCTTGAAGATGGCGTTCAATCGAGCAAAATGGCGTAACCGTCATGTGAACTGTAGTTCAGTTTGGCTAATGTACTCCAGTCGACCATTAGGAGGGGCGATTGTATACTCGCTGCACGGGAGGGTGTGCAAATGTATACTGACATTTGGACTGGCCAACTCTCGCGATATTTCTACGCTTTGGTCAGCAAACGGATATGAATACAATATTGATACGAATTCTTCGAGATCGTCTGACTCCACACCAAGCAGTTGAAACACTGTGCACCTCAGTTTGCCTGCTCAATATTCGACTGAAGTCGAACCGTGATACAGTAGCCCCCACTAGTGCACGACTGGAGTACATTTGCCCCTCCTGCGCATGACTGGTAGACATTTTCACCCCTGACAGGCTAACTGTACCAGCTGAGCCTAAATCAGCAAGTCCGGCCTCGTAGTAATACATGTATCAGTTGTTCTTCAGAACACACGTCCCATCTCAAAACAATACTACTTGGCAAGTCTGCGCCTCCCGGCCATGCTGTCTGTGCTGGTCAATACAGTTCAGGTTAGTGCCACATGCTCACCTCCGACCTAAACTTGCATGCAAGGCATCCCAATCACGTGAAACCAGTCTCTATTTTGGATCCATGAAAGCTCAGTTTATTGAGTGAATTTTAAATTTTCCGACAATTCTGTGGTCACAAATCGTTATGAGCTCTTCTGGTAGTTTCTAACACGCCTGCTCAGTGACAGCGTCTCTTAAGCTGGCGGCACCGAGCCAACAGAAGCCGGCCGGGCCTCACACGAGTCGGCCTAAGTGTTGCGGTCAGCAGGTGAGTAGAAGAGCTTCAGGTAGTGTGAACGTTCGCTACAGCAGCCTGCAAAAGGCAGTCTATTGCATTCAGGGATCTATTGGGTAATTAAGACTATTTTGTGCGTGTATGCCTAGTCAGTGACAAGCGCAACCGTGACTGTGACACTGATCAGTAATCATGTCTGTGTGTGATCTTAGAAGTGCTCTTTGAATATGCTGGCTTGCTGTACGCGTCACGGAAGTATACAAGTGAAGCCGATGAAGAGGCATGGCATGTTAATACGTAAGATCAGGGTAAGACTACTCCCATCCTTATGTATTAGTATTATACACGCAACTCGGTTCACGAAGGGAAATAATCGGTCCTTGAAACCGCCACATATATCGGTTGTTTCCCGTGCACCCACGAGTCTTGCATCTACAGAGTATCCGAGGCATCACAGTTTACTTTTGTGTTTTTCTTTTCGTGCTGTGTTTTTTGATGCTGCAATCCCACAAAACGTCGAATTCACCACGGGCACACACACACACACACACACACAGAGTCTCAAACTACTTCGTAAGCAGACCTACTATGTAAAGTCGACTTTGTGTTTTACTCATTGTCTTGTACACGCTGGGCTATAAACACATAATACTAACTGACACCTGATTTTCTTTTCCTTGGAAAAGAAAGATTTTTTCATTTCATTTCTTTAATGATTTATGTGGACCATTTCCAAATATGAAATAATAAATCTGTCAAAAAAAACAAAAACCGAAGACGTTGTTCTCTCATCAGCATTTATTTGTTTGTAATTTTTTTTTTTTTTTGCATCTGTCAAAAAATATCATTATCATGAAACTGTAATGATCAATTCAATCATTCAACATCAGCAACAATCAAGTGCAAATGAAATGGAAAGGAAAACTGAAACAAGCTCCAGCAATGTTCTCTTTCAACTTCTAGTCCATAATTCTTACTGATGGAAATCACATCACAACATGAATGACAGAAACTCCATGACCACACGCTGAGATAGAATCACAACCATACACCGATGTAACACATGGAAATGTGCGGACATACTATAAGACAACAATGAACGTGCACAGAGAGAGAGAGAGAGAGAGAGCATACACAGAAATAGCACAAGCAAAATAATACGTCCTTAGGTATAACTGCAATAACCAAATGCAAAATATTGTAAACAGCAACATGAAAACAAAGCCAAGCAAGCAACAGACTGCAAATTTGCAAACAAAACAAAACAAACAAAGAAAAAACAAGGTAGTGTCAGCAAAAGAGACCATATAATTATGTTCTTTGTTTGTTTGTTCAAGTTTGTGTGTGTGTGTGTGTGTGTGTGTGTGTGTGTGTGTGTGTGTGTGTGTGTGTGTGTGTGTGTGCACGCGCGCGCGTGTTTAAAACAGGCCAAAATCACAAAACATGGACTCACGAACGGGTGATAAACATGATAGACAAAGGGTTCTAACATCATATCGATAATTCTCTGACGAAACGGTGTAAGGGAAATAACCCCATTAAACAAATTCTAAAGTCTGAACCGACTACTCTCCCTTTTGCCAATGAATTGACCCGGCCTCTCAGCCACAAGCTAACAAGCAACAGCCAGTCCTTCATTTAACGCTAAACAATAGTCGTGACCACCAGAGTTTGGGTTAAATGTGTTTGTAACATTCGATATTGTACTTGTATACTTTTAAAATTGTACTTGCGAACTGAACTGTTTCAGGTGGCTAGTGTGAAGTACCGTCAACAAGGACACGCTCACTTGCGGTGAAACGAAGAACTGCTCCGCTGGTGATAAAATTGGATTTAAGCTTAACCACCTTTCTATCTCGTTCTCACTCTGTCTGGTTACTATTGTCAGGACAATACACGGTAATTATCAAAGCAGCTGACAACCCAACCACATGATGCGATATTTTGATTACCCTCTTCTGGTAGTGTCGGGGAAGGGGGGGGGGGGGGGTCAAATTTTGGTCTGGTCCCATTTCTCTCTCTTTCTCACACACACACACACACACACACACACACACACACACACACACACACACACACACACACACACACATACGTGTCTTAATAAGTAGATCAGCTTCAACAAGAAATATAAACGCACTACACGGGCGAATTTTGCCTGCAGTAATCTAATATACAACACATTAAAAAGAAGAAAATGTACAACGAAAGATATGATGCAGCCACTCTTGACTTTGACACGTGTGACACAAGTGTGAAACACTACGGAGCTGGATTTGGCAGTTAAGATGGGTTCAGATGAAGAAAAACGCAACGTGTACGCAATGGTAAGTTTAGCACCCTAAAACCCCGTCTCATCGTATCACGGGAGATAGCCAAGATAGGATGGAGTGTTCCCGGCAATTCTTAACTTCCGAGTGTTCACATTTTCACTATGTGAGTGTCACGCAATAAGCGTGTCCAACAGCGGATTTGGGTTTGTCGACGTGAAAGGCATTGGCCGTTTATCAGACAACGCAAACATGTGTCCATGCTCATATTTCAGACTTGGCTTAGAGCAGTCGTGGAAAGTTTGGATCGAAGTACTACAGGAAACACTCTCGTCCCGGCATTTTCTCTAACACACGTTTCTCTGTGGCTTTCCTTTTTGTCAGTCTGGAGAGGGCGGGGTGGGGTTTGGGGAAGTGGGCGGTTAGTGCGGCACCACAATCGATTTGAAAAGCAGATATGTGATGTGAACTCCATTCATCGCAAAACTGATCGAAATACGCAGCTGCCGCATTCACCTTTCTCCCACAAGCACAGTTCTCTCCTATCCTTTGCAGCGCTCCAAATCTCTCTCGGTTTTGCAATCCCGGCATCTATCGCAATTTTGTGTCAGTCTAAATACACCGGTAACTAAGGTTATCACTGGACAGAGATCCGCGCGGCCGTGCTGTCAGTTTACGGGGAGACAACTGTTTTCTTTTAAGGTACCAGCATATTAGCTTGGGCTACGGTGTAGACAATTTTGTTGCACGGGGGATGTGATCGGAAATTCGAAAGAAAATGGCGTCGAGGAAATCACACCACCGTCTTGTCAAATTCATAAATAATTCTATTTTTGTAACCGCTGTACTGAAATTAGCTCACAATTTCACGATAATCTTTTTGTGCGCGCGTATTTTCATTCAGTTCTTACCAAAAAATTAATATTAACAGACGAATTACAAAACCACAAACTGCATGTCGAGATGGAGAAGAGTATCAGTGGAAACGCTCACGTGTACAGGCAAGTTGATGCAACTTTACAGCAACAACGACCCACAATCATTACCCTTTGAATAATCTAACAGCACAATATATACATGAATAATCAATACAAAACAATTAATTTTATGGAATGTCTTGCCATATCTCAAAGAAAATGTTTAACACATAAAACAACAGCATAAAAGAGTTATGTGAAAGATGAAAACATAAACCAAGAAAACCATGATCTTGCTAAAATGTTTCAGAAATGTAAAGCTATACTACTAATCGGGTAAAATCTAAAGAAATACATCTGGTTTGATTTGATATTACTGTGATACAACAGAACACATCTACATAACAATAAAAATAAATCGGTTGCACATACTCTTAGTCGGTGTGCAGACTACACATCTAAACGGAAGGAAACCGCAACAGCAACGGTGAATCCAGCAAATGTATGCTTGGCAAACAAAGAAGTAAAATCTCATGATCATCGTAATATGGGACAAGTTAATAAACGCAACAGTCTGACAACTGGAATGCATTGTAACTTCGGCACGGGAGGAGTGCGCCGAGGGAAAGTTTGAAAGAAAGAAATAGGCATGGCTTGCGACTTGAAAGACAACTCAATAAATAGTACATATCTAACATGGCTAACCGTTCCCAACCTCCAGTTTCCGACGTAAGGCATCTCCAACGGTGATGCCTCAGGAAGCGCACTGTTTGAGAGAGAGAGAGAGAGAGAGAGATGCTTTATCCTGAAAGCAATAATCAAATTATAATTCGAACATGTCACTGTCTCAGGAAGGTACACTCCGCTGTCATAGTGAACACCCTACCCTTACCCCACCCTACTCCACTCCACCCCACCCCAAAATCAACTGAACTTCGTGCTAGAGAATCTCCTAAACTGAAGGTAGACATGCTTTTCAGCACATGTCGCTTGCTTGATCTAATATACTACACTGAGTGTAGAAAATGGCCAGTCATTTAGTGCAAGATAAGAACTTGAGAAGCAGACGTCCCGATGCTAGAAGGGGATGGCAGCACCAATCAGGAGTTGAGAGGAAATGACGTCACTCGAACAGCAACCAACCAGGAGATGAAAATCAAAGGTAGTCTGTGGTAACATAATTTTGTGGCGCCTGAAACAAAGAGAAGTTGACAAGTGCTGTAACGATCGCAGTCACAAAATCTTGTAAGTGTTTTCAGCAGCTAAACTCTTTTCGTTCTTCAGCTGGAGCTACAGAAATTCGCTGTTTAGTGAAAAGACTCATTATCTCGAATACTGTCCATAGCACTATGGATTTTACTCTCATGGACGTGAAATGCGTTACATTACCTCGAATATTGTCATAGCACGCTGTGTAAATTATCACCTTAGAAAATAAAACAGGCGTTGAACGCTTGGTAAATGCTGTACAATAAAATGTGCGCTAACACACAGAATACGACAGCCGTCAGTTTAGAAATGCACCTGCTGAAGTCCGGCGTACGCGCTATACCTACTGAGTCACTGGCCGCTCACACTTTGTAAGAATATTTCCGACTTCTGGTCTCCGCGAGTGGGTCCTTTCTGACAAGGGTGCGTGTAAACCAAACCCAGCAACCATGGACCAGTCTCGAAGACAACACCGGGGAGATTACTGTGAGATAAGTTGGAGCGCGTATGGGGTTTTCCCGAGCGCAGAGATACCATCTAAACTAAACCGTGACTGGGTTGGGCTGGTTTCTTTACAACCCACTGTGTACAAGATCGGCTTTAGTTTTTCCGGTGTGAAACGTTTCCACAATGCTACACTCACCGCTTCCGGTGTGGCCCTTCGTGTCTCCTTTCACGTTATCGCCCGCCGTCGTCGACCCATCTCCATCATCACCAGACGAAGACGACGATGACGATGACGATGAAGACCCGGGCTGCTGTGTGGTCAGCTCTTGCACATCCACCTCAACGTCGACCTCACCGTCGCCGACGTTGTGGGTCAGGTTCTGCAGCTCGATTATCTGCTCGTGCGACAGCTGACAGTTGTGCGGCGAGTGCATATAGCGCGTGTAGAGCTCGGTGAAGTTGTGAAGACAGACGGGCACGCTTCCCGCCACGCAGTACCACAGCTCGTACAGCGATCTGGAGGTGAAACAGAAGTACACGATTACAGATCACAGATGCAAATTTCGAGGAAAACGCTATATATTCCTCTTACACATAACGTTGCATATGACACCCTAGAAGTGCTTCAAAATTCAACCAAAAAAATCACAAAAATCCGGCAGCCAAAAACTCATGTGTAGAGTAAATTTCAACAAATTCCAATATTCCGTTTTTTGGCAATGTTAGCAGCGACCACATACCCCCTCATTCCTCGGTCGTCTGCTGGCGGCTCCTGTGCCAGCGGCCGCGCATGAATACAAATAGTGCACAAGCCAGGTTCATTTTCCCCTAATTTTACCTGGCAGGAAACTTATTTACAAAGCCAACAAAAAGCCCCAGATTGCCATTTTTTACTCTGCACAGAAATTTTAAAAGGGGCAAAAATTGTGTACTATATTTAGCGTAGTTCCTACTACATGACGGACCCGGAAGCTATTAGTGGTCTGTAGCCTAAGTGGTGACTCCGCGAGCTGATCAGTACCCGTCCAGGGGCACACATCAGTGTCAGGAACATTATGTGGACATGGGGAGTGAAACAAAGAACACCTACAGGTTGTGATGCTAAAAAGTACGCATTTTCAGTGCATGTACGTGCCAGCTAGTGTGCAGGAGTGGGGTGAGGCCCGGACATTGTGAACAGGGCACACTGACGTACATGTTATTGGCTGTCAGGGGGTTTAACGCCTTGTTTCCACCACATTCGGGTGATATGATCAAAGACGGGTGGTGCGAGAGCTCACCCATACAGTTGATGAGAAAATACAAGAGGACACTATATGTGTCTGCCAGGAACCGGCGCAGATGACTGTTATCCTGTACTATGCAGCACATCATGTGTGTGTGTGTGTGTGTGTGTGTGTGTGTGTGTGTGTGTGTGTGTGTGTGTGTGTGTGTGTGTGTGTGTGTGTGTGTGTGTGCTGGATGCCGCTTTATGTGTTCTCTATACTGTATTATATATATATATATATATATATATATATATATATATATATATATGCATCTTTGTTCCTCACAAATCATAAATGCCTGCTTGGGAAGCGCTTGGGCCCACCATGGTGGGGATTTCGATATAAGAATTTTTTTTTAAATCATTATTACAGTGACGTCGTCGTGTCATGATACATATGGCTGATGACACAATAACATTTAGCCGGATCGGAAACCAAAGTACATACATTTTCAGCGCAGACATACAGACACATTATGTCTAGTAAATATTGTATACTGGTCCCCAATGCGTTGGCTTCAGTCCAATATCATAGTTTTTCAGGTAGGCCTACACTCAGCGAGGAAGACACAACACATCCTCTCGAAAGGCGTGATGTTGTAAATCACAAACTAGAACGCGCAACAGACAGGATGTCAGTACAATACAGTGGACAGTGTACACGACTTACTTTGTATAATGTGTGTACATAAAAAGTAACCGCATCCTTCTCCATTTCTGACAGGGGCGTTCGTTGCCTCCCTAGCGACTGGCGTAGAATTGACAGGCAAGCGTTCAAGTTCAGTCTCTTGTGATGATATTGATATGTCTTTAACTGAACCTGCTTTAATTGTCACGTTCGCGACAGCAGGCTCCGCTGAGTGAACTGGGCCCGTATGTAATAGTCAAGGTTAGGGATTTTAGCCCCGGGTTAGAGTCTAACCTCCAACTACTAGGGTTACATTTTCTGGGTTTTTTTGTGTGTGTGTGTGTTTTTTTTATTAAATCAGGAAGCGGGTCCATTCCACCATGGTGCCTAAGGCGTTATAGAAGGATTTTTGTCCTTCTTTCTTCGCTCCCTTTTTTATTTAATTTTGTTTTGGGGGTTCTTTTGTCCTAGTCTGGGTTAGGCCCGTAGCCGTGGGTTAAATTAACCTCGAGTTCTACATACGGGCCCTGGACTGCTCTAGGACGGACGTTCAACTTGAGTCAGTCCTGAGTGAATGCCGACCAAGAATATTAAAAGAAGAAGAAGAAGAAGAAGAAACTTTTGTGCTGGCTTTGTCTTTGTTGCCCCGTCTATGATATTAGCCTTATGTGACGGAGCCGCAACCAGCCAACGGGTGGTAGATGCCACCATGCTAAAGGAACCCCGCAGACCTGCAGTGGGCTAGGACACTTCTCGGGTGATGGTACTTTGCTCAGGACAGAAAGCATCAGCCAGGCTCACATTTATACGGTAACCCATTGGATCCCTTTGACACGGTCGGAGACAAATTTTCATGAAACACAAAACACAGGCACGCGCGTTCCCGGGCTCCTAAATTACTGTGTGAGGGACTCGGCGATGTCGGCTGACACTGGCGTGACCCTTTCAAAGAAATTCCTTCCGGGGTCACTACTTCAGGGATTTTCTTGAAAGAAAGGCAGTGGTCAGAACATTCAGTAGACTGGCTCGGCCCGGACGCTTTGGGAAACTGGGTCACAGCTACTGACCGAGTAAGATCAGCACGGTCGATACCGAGAGGTAGACTTTGTGGTGCCAGCACACTACTGCACGTGCGAATGTAAATGTATGAATAATCGCCTTGGTAGGCCTCCACCAGTGAACAGACGAAGTGACCAATACTGACTTTTTCTGGTACTAGTATCAGTTTTGTCGCTGAATTTGCCGGGTCGGGTTTGATCGTTATATCTGACAAAAAAGAAAGGAAAAAAAAACAAAAAAAAACAAACAAACAAAAAAGAAAATCACAACAATAAAAAACAAAAGAGAACTTTTCCTTCGACGAGTGTGAATCAGTAGTGTGACATGGCAGAGTATTGCCATTTCCTGTTCCACACATCCACCAATTATGGTTAATTTGATCCTCCAAGAGTCCTATGAACCTACAGAATAAGCCATTTTCTCTTCCAAAGACTCAGGCCTCAAATTTCAAGTCTGGAAGCTCTCGATGCTGCAATGCTCCCCACCCTCCCCTATCCCTATCTTGTTCCCCTTGGACTGACTGACTTAATTTTACAGCTCTCACTGATGAATCATTCACGAAATTCAAATGAAACGAACGACCAGCCAGGAATACCCACTCTATTCCTTCGCCTCTCTCTCTCTCTCTCTCTCTCTCTCTCTGTGCGTCCCACAAAAGACATCAGCATTGACGAAAAGGGCAGAAGGGCATCGATCGTCGCTGGCAAAAGCAGCTAAAGACTCATGAAATCGTCTGAGATTGGAGCCGATATTCAGCGCGAAATGAAGCAAACCTCTCAGTGATGACTCAACGACATTCTCGAATTGACAGGGATAGGACAGAGGATGAGGCAAGGAAAAAAAAAAGGGGGGTGGGGGTGGTGGGGTGGTGGTGGTGAGGGGGGCAATGGCCTAGCCAAAGCAGACAGGGACAAGAAAGACGCCTGTCGTACAGAAGGGTCTATGCGCCATGAACTTGATAGGCGCTTACAACCTGTTTACAGGTGACGCTAAGACGCGCTGTGCTGGTGCTAATCACGATGTTATAGAGCGGGACGAACGAAGTTCTAGAAAGAAATCTATGCGTCTGATTGGAAGGCGGAGTGTGTGTGTGTGTGTGTGTGTGTGTGTGTGTGTGTGTGTGTGTGTGTGTGTGTGTGTGTGTGTGTGTGTGTGCGTGTGTGTGTGTGTGTGTGTGTGTGTGTGTGTGTGTGTGTGTGTGTGTGTGTGTGTGTGTTGCATTTGACAGAAAACTATTCCACACAGACAGGGGCGCGTGGGGTAGTATTTCTCTTATGTTTATGCTTCGTCGTTTTCATTTCTTGCACCGTTTTGTTGGGTTTTTTTTGTTGTTTTTTTGGCACCTATATAATTAGCTTCAAAGATAAATACTCCTCTTCACCGCTGACGCTTCAAACAGATACGAGTAAGATGTATGATGCTCGAAAAGGTATGCCTCGCGCACGTGCAAACAATATATCACTTCAATTAATTGAAAGAAATGAAACACTGACACACACACACGTGTGTGTGTGTGTGTGTGTGTGTGTGTGTGTGTGTGTGTGTGTGTGTGTGTGTGTGTGTGTGTGTGTGTGTGTGTGTGTGTGTGTGTGTGACAGAGAGAGAGAGAGAGAGACTCGGGGAGAAAGAGAACAGGAAGAAGAAACAAACAGAAAAAAAAAAAAAACTATCGGGGGTCACGGGCAAACGTTTCCCTCTCAGCTGATGATTTCACGGTCGTGTAAGATGACCTCAGATGACTTATCGATAGAACTGCATGCCAAGCTACAAACGCTACTACAGAGGTCTAAAACAGTAACGCCTTCAGTGAAAGGGAACCTTGACTCTGAGGTGCACTTTTTATGTCGGTGAGCAGAGAGAGAGAGAGATCAGTTACGGAATGTGGAGGGGTTGGGAGGGGAGGCGGAGAGAGAGAGAAAAAACCGGAGAGAGAGAGAGAGAGAGAGAGAGAGATATGAAGACATCAGTTAGTGAATGTGGCGGATGAGTGAGAGGGGTAAACGATATGCTAGTAGCGAAAACGCGGTGCTTGTAATATATCTTGTACATATCGTGCACCTTGTCATTTTTACTTTATTTTCGCGCGGCTGCGCGCATGCGCCACCAGTCGTCGATCACGCCAGTAGGAATGTCTTATGTTCGCAAGAATATTACGCCAGAGTCACACTGCATATAAGAGTACACCCGTTTATTAGTCCCCCCCCCCCCCTTTTTGGTATTTAGAGAAACAACTATGACGTCCGGCTTTGAGACAACGTCCTGCATTTGTATGCCTTGAATGACAACGTTAATTTCCTCTTGTTCTTTGTTTGGTTTTGTCGTTGTTGTTGTCGTTGTTTCGAGTTGATTGCTGACACTTTGAAATTTTGTAATATCATTTCATGTTATCAAACCATGATTTATTTTGTCATCTTTAATCAAGACGCCCTGGACTGAAAAAGGGCGTAAGCGCCATGCCGTTCAGGAGCTGAACTGACTAATTCTCGTACTTTGTCTCAGCGCAGTGTCTGTCTGGTCCACACAAAGCAAGACATGGACTAAGATTCCATCAGGGATGAATGATGGGGTCACAACGTTCGGTTCTGTCCGGCTTAGCAACTTGCAAGGGTCTCGGATCGGCCTTCAACAGTATACTGTGGCTGTTCCTCTTGTTCTAGGTGAACTGTCATCAATGTCAGTTGTCTAGTGCGTCTACACGATGTATGGTTCTATTCTCTACGTGGTCAGCGGAAATACCGCGGCTTTCGCCATTCTTACAACGTGCAGTTCCATGACCTGTGAGAGCAGTTGGTTGGTTGGGTGATTGGTTTAACGTCCTTTTCCACCACATAAGGGCGATAGCAAAGACGAGGCAACGAAGAAAGAGGCCATCACAAATGTTTGGCTTGCATTCATAACCCGAGCATTTGAAATCCAACGCTGTACCAGATCAACCTCTGTTTCCCTTTGTTTGCGCGCAGCCTTTCTGTTGATGTCCTTCGTTCGATTCTACTTTTCTTTTCATTGTCTTTGTACTGTGATGTTGATTTTTGGTTTTGTCTTTGTATTGGGATGTCGGCTTTTTGTTTCGTAATATGTTCATTATGGGTGAAATATTCCAAAAGAGAATAATGAAAAAAAAATATTGATGACAATGCTGTCTAGTAGCTGGGACGCAGCATACAGGAACTGCGGCTTTGACAATTCCAAATTAAGAGATAGCCAAAGACATGCCCCACCCATTTGAAACAAGACTAGTTGCGGGAGAGTCCCGTGCACGTGCATGGTTTCAACAGACACATACACAGTACGTACAACCCACAAGGTACCATAAATTATGAAACGGTATTCCCCTCACACACACACACACACACACACACACACACACACACACACACACACACACACACACACACACACACACACACCACTTTTTCACTGACTGGTATACTAAAAATGATGATGCTGTAGAAGTGATACTCACTTGCACAGGAGCTTGTCGTTGTGAGCCTCTTCCGCTTCCAGGAGATTTTTATTCTGGTCCCGGCACGTTCCCTGGACGGTGAAGAAGTCCTTGTACTGGCAAACGCGTGCGTCTGAAACAAACAAAACAGGTCATGTATATCGTATGACTCCATGGGAGAGGCCGAGGCGTAGAAGCAACGACTCTATATATACAATACGCTGTAGCGGCGTCTTTCATAGACGCTAGTTGTTCAATTTCAAGAAGAAACGAAAATCAAACAAGAACAAACTGCATATGAATAAAGCAATTCAGTCAGGACTCGACTCGGCGAAAAATCACGTGCTCGCTGGTGCGCAGCACGCAAACCACCTCAGTTTTGAGTTGGATTATTCGGGTTGAGTTCTGAACTGTAAACGGGCAATCTGGTCTAATCAGGAAAAAGACAGGAAACAAGGCAACAGGAAATTCCTCCTTCATCAGATAGTATGAAAATAAGCCTATACGTTGACATGCGGAACCTCCATAATTATTGGCTAGAAGATCGAAAACAGGATACTACACGGATGCCGATCGGACACGGAGCTTGCGAATGGGTAAAAAAACCCAAAAAAAACCAGACATTTATAATTATAGTCAGTATCATTGGCGAAAATAAGCTATGCAGTACTGAGAGTGAGAACTCGTTATCTAGTGCTAACTTTGCCTAACTGAAGTTTCCAGCGCTGTTTGACATGTTTTCTCGTTAAACAAGGGGCACTAAAACATTAACAGCGTACCGGTGTACTGTCATTACTGACAACTCGCTTGTGTATACAGTTACCAGGTTCGTTTGAATATGCTAATGATGAGTGGTATCTGACACTGAAAAACGTGTACTGCTCAGGATTTCTGCGTACTAAACGTAGGATCTGACCTTAGTATATCATACGGATGGAAAATTGCAGTTTAATACGTAAGGAAACCAAGCTAACGTTGAATCTTGCCGTGTTCAGTTCTAAGATACCTTAGTACATACACTTAAAAACGCCAAAAATGAACATGAAATACCATAGAACAAATTATTACTAATACAACTAGAAACAAGGATTTTAAAAAAGGTGAAAAACGTGTTCTTCAGTCATCAATAGTTGATATATTACCAGGACAAGACACCAGAAACGGCCTCGGGACGACAACGAAAGAAATGAAAAGCGTTTTCAGTGCCGGCTATAATCGTGATACAAAACGATTCGTATAACCACTGAACCTAAAAATACGTAACATTTACGCGTTCACAGCAGAGATTCCATGTCCAAATACGACCTCCGGCTACCATTTCCTAATAGTGAAGCAAACGACACTGCATCAACAAACGCTAGTTACAAATAGCTATTACTCTGATAACTTGACTGGGAAAAGGGCCTACGCGCCTGTCAAATCCACACCGCTTAGGCTCTTTTCCCGTTGACTCGACGATAACAATTCCTCTGACATTCCGCCTATCACTGATTCAGTTCCCAGCCGGCGGCATCAGTCAATCGTGGACGAAGTTCAAAGAAGTTCAACTCTTGGCAGGTAATATAAACTTGGCTCACCTTTGGAAACGCTGAGTGGCATGGCGAAAACAGCACACAACAGTTTCAACACGATGTACAATAGACAACTGTTCAACTTCATCAAGAGTGAAACTTCCAACAAGTCACTGATCAGGATGTATGTACACAAGCACGCACTGACACTCACTCAGCCACACGGAAGATTATGTGAATGAACCGTATCCGTTAATGTGAAGCAAGACACTACTTCACTACTATATAAATCAGTGTAGTACTCAAGTGATGACTGTGTCGCGCTATTTTTAGCCTGTGAAATTCTATTTTCGGGATGAATCCTCCGAAAAACGGCAGTTTCTATTCCTTTCTAGAAACACCGTCTGACTAACGTGGTGTAAAAGAAAAAGAAAAAAAAAACCACCAATGGCAAGCCGCGGTCCTGTAATAACCAACCGATGATGAATTCACTCGCTCAATCGCCCACATAATCGTTTCGTCAGACCTCTAAACGAACCACATACAACAGTCAGCCAGTGAGCCCAGTCATTCCGTGGTTTCTGTTAGCACCGACACAAAAATAAGCTAGAATCTACTGAGTAGTCTAGCTCTCTCACTGATTCGTCGAGACTCGCGGAAGATAGGCACTACGTACCGGGTGCAGGAGTGTTTCTGTGGCTCGCCGTGTTGCAGGGTCGAGGTTTGTTCGTTGTGGGTGCAGTTCGAACGTCGCGAGGTCGCCTTTCTCACTTATCTGCATTCTTTATGTATCCGACTCTATGGACTTTGAAAAATGTGCGTGTGTGTGTGGTGGAGGTGGAGGTGGAGGAGGAAGAGGAGAGGAGAGAGAGAGAGAGAGAGAGAGAGACGCCGTTATCAGTCTGAAGCGTATCAAACACATTCCGAGCCCAGCCTTCTACTTCTGACTGTGCTAAAATTCTTTGAGGATAACAGGAAGTGAGGTTTGCAAACCACCAGGTTTACAGTTTCAGACTGATTTGGTTTCTCTCTCTCTCTCTCTCTCTCTCTCTCTCTCTCTATCCGTCGGTCTGTGTCTGTCTGTCCTTCTGTCTTTCTTTGTATCTTAAGGGTTTGTTGTTTTTTTTTACGTCAAGTTCCTTCACTGTCGCTAATATTAAGACAAAAAGCCGAAAACTTTCTGGCGACCACTTAAACGTTTAATCCCACCCCTCCCCCAACCTCTCCCCCTTTCCCCGGGAAAAAAAAACAAATCAAGGCGACCGGTCACCTGGAGACATTTGGGTCGGACATGTATCACGTGCAATTGCCTAACCCACACAACGTATGCAGGCATAACTCTAATTTTACGGATTTTCTGTAATCGCTCTTCGGTTTCATAGAAGACAAAAAAACCTGATTCAGCAGATAGAAAAAGCCCCAGGACCGTTCTGTGTGGCAGCTGCTGTAAAGGCGCACCCTGTTTTATTAGCATTCCAATTTGCTGGTTTTTTTGTTGTTGTTTTTTTTAGCTTTATCCGCTCTTCGGCCGACCAGGAAAAGGTTGGGCAAGACTTTTTTCGGCAGCTGCACCTCAAGATAAAGTAAAACCGTTACTGGAATAACTATTAAGCGGCTCTCTATATATGGGGTAGCCGGGGGAATTTAGTAGGGAACAAGAAGTATAGTGAAGGCTGAAGGATCAAGAGTCGGTACTGAAATGGGACTTTTTATTTTGGTCACGTCTTGTACTTGGGGAACATGCATGGACTGTTTATCTTGCGGGGGTGAACCGTCGGGGGTTTGCCCGGCACTGGGTATAACAGCATTTCATCTTTATTTTTATTTACGTAACTGATACCTCATTTTCCGTGAAGACAGGAAACAACTGTTCACTTTTCGCAGTAATGCAATTCAGACGATACTCCGAGGCTGTGTGTGTGTGTGTGTGTGTGTGTGTGTGTGTGGGCCAGTGTGCGTGTATGCGTGCGTGCACGCGCAACACGTATTTCGGGATCGGTGGGCTTGCGCCAAACCCAGAAATAACGTGAACTGACACTACCGATTGAAAAGCCATTCATGCCGCTGATGAACTGAGGATACACTGTCTCTCGGATTTGTCAATGAGCTTTCCGGCTGGCGCTCTCATTCAGGAAATAGTTGCACGAGCCACGCACGCGCTGGTCGTCAGTTGTCGTCTGCACCTTCCAGCCTTGGGACGTAAAGACGCCAATGCGTGACAAAATATCCGAAACAGCTAAGGATGGGGCATCCATGGCTTGTGATACAGATTCAGATTCATGCTGATAACGACTCGAGTAACGAGAACTGAAGCTGTGGCGCCCAGTTCTTACGGCCATAAATGGTTAGTGGCGGGGTCAGTCAGTTATGACAACTGATGTATGAGGGCGGACTTGACTGAGTTTACTTGATTATATCTAGCTTGATGCTATTTAAAGTTCTGGCAATCCGGACCTCTGTGTGTGTGTGTGTGTGTGTGGAGGCTGGCGAGTGATGAGGTGTAAGCGAGTCAGTGTGTGTGTGGGGGGGGGGGGGGGTGGGGGGGTGGGAGTTGGGTTCAGTTAAAGCGAATTAAATCGAGGTTTCAGTGGTGGACATACTGACGAGTACAGAAACATCACAGTGCAAATTTCCTTCAGTGTTGTCCCAGTTTCGATTGAAAACCCGCCCTGCTTCCACAGAAACGTTTGTCGTATCACTACCAAAGCCATTAAAACACTGAACATGTTCAACAGTCACTATGATACTGTCGAGGTCCCGCTGAGCCGGGATCCGCTTCCTCCGACACTATGATGCAGGAGATGAACCGACGCGGCTCGTGCCGAAGCCGGCAAGCTCAATGTTTTCAAGGACTCGGACAACCCCTTTCCCGGCAGCTACTCTGACGGCCGCCCTGCATCATGGACCAGTTCCCCCTCATTCCGAGTCTTCCATACGTCGCCATCGCCGGGTCTTTGCGGCGGCCAGTGGCGACACCTATCCTTATCTGCACTCACCAGGTGGCCCCCCAAGGGAGGTCAGTGGAAAGTCAGGGGAAAGGTCAGCACACTTGGTCAGTGTCCCTGCAATTGGCTCAGGCTGTATCAAAGTGGGTAATCGAGCGGAAAGTGGCGTTTCTCTCTCAACTGCTTTCGACAGCAACACACACTTTGTTGGAGACGACGCCTCAGCTGGTCCCGCCCTCGCTCGGTTTGAGACATCGTTTCGCACTGGGCCTCAGTCCTGAATAGCTCGAACTAGGGGAAATCACTGGGTTAAGGGAAAGAGAGTGACGACTATTACCGGAGACCTTGATCTTAACTCAGTGGAAGCTTTCAGTTTCTATTCATCGAAAATGGCTGCTCAGTGTTGTCAGTCGTTGCTGCTGAAACGAAGAATCTTCGGGATCAGTGTGTGTGTGTGTGTGTGTGTGTGTGTGTGTGTGTGTGTGTGTGTGTGTGTGTGTGTGTGCGCGCGCGCGCGCGCCAGTCAGTGCAATGTTACGGCTCTTTCGACACGACGGAACATTTTCAGGCTTGACGCCCAAACCTATAATTATTTTCCTTTTGTTCTGTTGATGAAAGATATACAAAAACTGTATATCATATTGCAGTTTGTTTGTTCCTAAACATAGTTTGTGATCACACAAAGCGCATGAGCTGACTAACACTTTAATCTTCGCTGATAATGAAACCGATGATACAACTGAAGTGTGCTTGTACTGGAGCCATCAGTTTGGTGGGGTTCTCATGTGAATTTATATCGGTACTGCTTCACGTCGGTTGTCAGTTCTGGCCGCATTCCATTAAAATACGAAGACTGACGCGATCAGTACACGTGGCGCCATTTCAGTTGTTTTCCTGAACTTCCTGAAATTCTGCCAGCAGACCGGCAGCCGACACAACCCAACATCAAGTCTCAAACTTAATAATGATAAATAATAAGCTCATCAATGTAGGCGCTTTGTCTCAAATATTTGGCTCAAAGCGCCGCGAGCTAAAACCCAACACGCAAGCTCACGTGAATCACACGCATTCTCTCAAACACTGGATATAAACACATTACAATCACGTGGTGCGAAGGGCCAGCTCAGCAATTTCAGCTTCGGAATTTTTAGAATAGCACTGCCGGTTTATTTATTTATTTTTTTGTGGGCTGAACATTTCCAAAGCAGAGGGAAGAATTCTAATCTGATGCATGCATAATGCAAACTTGTTCTCACACCAAATGTCGTTATCGTTCTACTGCCGACTGCCAATCCGCCAACAGCAGCGGGAGGACGTGAAGACACGATTACGTCATTGAGTTATTCTAACACTACATTCACTTCCTGCCTTTGTGGAGATACACGCCCAGAAGAAACCTGGTGGACATTTCCCCCGCTTCCTCTCCATCCGGCCAAAAATGCGTATTCTCTCATCCCTAGGTGTGCTTGTTTATTGACTCACGCCTAAAGAACACTGTCTAGTGTCTACTATTGCTGACTCGGCTTGAAGATATGACTGACGCGTTGATGATACTATGTGTGCAGGAAGAAGCTTTCTCCACAATGCATGGAAGTTTTTGGTAGCACCCTACGAATGGCCAATCATCATCATCATTGCTAGAAAGGTCGGTATAAGTGTGACTTATGGTAGCAGATGTTATACGAACACGGCAGAAAATTGTCCTACAACTGTCTAACAGCGGGATGGTCTACCGCGAGTAGCATTTGTGTGAATCAAAGATTGTTTCCGCTGAAAAAGACATTTCAGTTTGGATACGAATAAAGAACTTGAGCAACACCAGCAGACTGCGTTTGCTTCAGCTTTGTGACAGTAAATGGTCTTTTTTCCCGGTCCACCAACCAAGGGAATAATAATGGTAAAAATATATTATGTTCAATATTCTAACCATTTTGTTCCGTGCTCAAAATTGGAACCGAAGTAAAGCCGCGGCGACATGAAAATTGTTGTGATGCTTCCAAATTCATTAACTAAGTAAAAGACATGCGCACTCAATTATATCCAAAACACATTCCTCACCCCTTTAACCCTGACACTGACACGACAAACAAACAACAACAAAAAAGAAAGGAGAAAAAGGCTGATGTTTGCCGGGAGAAGTCTGTTGGCAACCAGCAAAACCTTCACCTGCCTGTCATGTTTTGACTGGAAACATGCACTCCCGTGTATCTCTCGTATATCGCTTTTTTCAGTGCCTAGATGCGTTTAATTTGTTTTGCCAGAGAGTTTAAAGACCACGTAGAGCAACTAAATACAGCACTATTTAAAGAACTACGCCGGTCCCCAGACGAAACACGCTTTGGTGCCAAAAATAACACTCACTAAGCTACAACCACCACGTTCTTGGCATGGGGTCCAGTTGTTCAGGTGACGACAATGTGGGTAAAATTGCCCTTCTTGATCTCAGACACTCACCCCGCTTACAATTCTGGCAAAAACGTGTCCATCTGATCACCGGGCGCAGGGCCAGGGGGGCAGAAAGGCCATGGGCGATGGGTGACTGGATCGAACAACTGTTCGAAGTCAAGTTCACCAGTTCTTCAGCACCGGTAACACTTCACAGCATTCTAGTGGCTCAAACAAACAGTACCTCTTCTGGACCTCTTTCACCCCTCCCCCTCCCCACGCCCTAACCCCCTCCTCGATCCCCCACCCCAAACGAAAACTAAATCATGCAAGCAAAATTTCTAAAACAGGTTTAAAAATCGTAAAGATTTCAACTTTTTCTGACGATTTTCGTTCTTCTCTTCGCGAACAAGAAAGCCTTTAAATAAAAAAAAAGGGGGGGGGAGGGAGGGGAGATATCAGTTAGCCACAACTTGCAGGTATCACAGTAAATTGCACAATATCCACGAAAGTGTCTCTGTCAGCTATTGTACTTCATTTGAAGCGGTTTGAAGTTCGTTAACCCCGTCATGCTCAAAACGGCCGGCCTGTTCAAAGTTAGTGCCAAAGAGTTCCGGCAGTTGTGAATGGACGTAACCTATAGTGGTGAAGACGGCAGTCAATGGCCCGGCTCAGACACTACCACCAGCAGGCCAATTTGCACCAGCTGAGAACTGACAAAAACTTCGCAGGAAGAAATGCGGAGACGGAACTTGTTCAAATGTTTAACCGATTATCATCATGCAGACAGAGAGAGCTGGAAAAAAAGAAAAAAAAAAAAAAAAACACGTCCGGCGTGTTGATGATAGCGATCAGTTGTTCCTAGTGCAGCCCCACCGGGATACGGACTGAGATGGGTGGAGTCCCGAAATCCTACCAGGGATCCCACACGTGGGTAACCTTCACCCTCTTCAGTGTAGGCGCTGGAACCATTCTGGAGCATCGGGAAGGAGCAGGAGGTGAGATATCTGTCGTGTTCAGTTCCGCAAATGTTGTACAATTCCTAAAC